>APFE030998761.1:0-24124 GCA_000404065.3 Pinus taeda | reverse complement strand
GAAAAAACAAACGATGACTCTAGTCGCCTTCAATTTTTATTGAGCTTGAAGTGACAAGCGCTCAGAGGACCTTTTCCTTTAAGGAGTCTGAAAAGGAGAAAAATGGACTTCTCTGGAGATCTAGGCAGAAAGGATTACCAAACCAATCGTAAAACTGCAAAATACTTTTTACAGTACATCAGTCAATCTTCTCGAATGCTGTGGTCGGTGCATTACGATCGATAGGGTGGCAAACACGGCTTCCTAAGGATAAGGGATGCAGCATAGTGTGGTCTCCCAATATATACGTGACGGTACATGGGAGTACAAGTCTGTACTGGCACTTGTCGTCTCAGAGAGGAGGAATCACCCAACCAGCACTGAAAGCAACAGTTACCAGGCTTTACGACACCAGAATACGTCCCTAGCCTAGACCTTTAGATGTTGTGTGTTAAGTTCCAAAGCGTTGTTAGATTCATTGGAGTTATTTTAAGTTGATCTTGCTTAACAGTTTTCCTTTCAGGTTCACCACGTGATGTATGTATAATTCCTAAATGCAGTCTAAGATGATAAACAAACATTTTATCTTCTTTCAACAATGAAAATCCTAGCTACTAAAGGGAAGAAAGTCAAGCATCTTTACTTCACAGAGCACAGAGCACACACTAATATGCACAGTCCTAAATCAAGCTAAGCATTCAAAATGCAAATGCACAAGCATGTATTGGTTTTCATCTCTCTTAATGTGTAAATGATGTTAAGAAAGCTATGTGCAAAACTGAATTACTTTTAAAGCGAGTGTACTCAACAAAATTCTTTTTCAAAACGAAGTGCAATCAAGAGAGACACTTTGTGATTTTGAAATGTAAATTGCTCTTTGACACTCTAAAATTAGTAATTCAAATCTTATGCAATAGTAATTGTATAATCAACTATGTAAAAAAATGGAATTGCTTCCTAAAACTGAAAAATGACAGCTATGACACTTTCAGATTTAGAGACGACAGTTCGACTATGCTACTTTTTGTAAAAGAGAACTAAAAAGACGAACAATACATAAAAAACATTTATAATTCTTTACACTAAGGAGGCAGAATAATGTAAGAGAAGGGGATATTCACAGAAGTACACTGACTATAGACAGCAAAAACTCTTTAATAAGACTGAAAACAGTGAGAAAAATCCACAGTCGAAAGGAAATTCAATCCTCCCTGACCATCGCACCTGTTACACAGTGAACTGAGTATGCAGCTCACCTACTCCATTCGGGAAGTGCGATGCAGATAGGTTGCCTTGAAGGCAGGGTGCGATGGTTACAATGCGAGACTTTGAACAAGATTTCACTCACAATTTGCAGTTTAGTTCAGGTGTTTAAGCTGAATAAGTACAAATCACTGTATGTAAAACACAGGGGGTGATCTAAGAGGTTACTAGAGCCACCACTTAGGGAAATTAGATTGCTTGCACATCTATTGTTTAATTCATAAACAAAACTCGGAGATTGACTGAACCAGCATTGATCTACTTTGTATTTGTATGACAAGTGCAGTTCGAAGGCTAGCTGGCTTGACTTCAGGCTCCGTGTGTATGTTTATAAAAGAAACAAGGATAGATAAGCTAACAAGTAACCTAGTCGCTGCCCAACGGAGTCACCATTTTATTATACAGGAATAGTGTCCACATGGATGCTGTTATTCCCACTAAGATGGGTGGCTATCTTAGAAACAGTGAGACCGGACGATTATCTAAAACTCTTTAGCCTCTTCAAGGAAGGGACAACGGTGGACAACGTGATCTGCTTCGAACAACTTACAAGGAAGTTTAGGATTCCTTCTTTGTCCATGTGCTTCACTTTCACTGGTTGACGGTGAGCACTCAACATGATCTCCAGAGGTTGATGCTACCGGATTGTGCAAACGAGGAGACCAATCCCCTAAGATCCGAGGGATGCAGGGACAATCTCGGTGATAGTGGTATCCATTGCAAATGACATAAGGAGATTTAGGTTTTGACTATGCGGTGTGTGGATTTTTGCTAGACGATACTTGGTTGTTCCCTTTTCATTTTGGTTCCTTTTTCTTCTTTTCCTTTTTCTCTTTCTTCTTCTTCTTCTTCTCAGTTACTTGACTTTTAGCTTTATCGGCTTTATCAAGCGAAGAGGAAGGAGGAGAAGGAGAATAAGATGAAGTAGAAGGTTGGAAGGCATCTCTAGTGTCGTCTAGTTGTTGGTTAGACTGTTCAGGAATTGTGGGATTCTGGACGACAGAGGTAGAGAAGAGCCAAACCGGCAAACCAATTGTCAATCCTCGAAGTGACAAAGTGGCCATATGGGGTGGACCAACAACTCCCCAAGATAGGAAGGGACTAGGATTTCCTTCACGAGGAAATCCTTGGTTGGTAGACTCCATTTTCTCAACCTGGAGATCAATGGGGGAATTTGTGATGTTATTTCGATTAAAATAAATATTTTAGACTTTTGGACACAACTTGTTTTTTCAATTTTAAAGAGTCGAGAAAAAACAAAAGATGACTCTAGTCGCCTTCAATTTTTATTGAGCTTGAAGTGACAAGCGCTCAGAGGACCTTTTCCTTTAAGGAGTCTGAAAAGGAGAAAAATGGACTTCTCTGGAGATTTAGGCAGAAAGGATTACCAAACCAATCGTAAAACTGCAAAATACTTTTTACAGTACATCAGTCAGTCTTCTCGAATGCTGTGGTCGATGCATTACGATCGATACGGTGGCAAACACAGCTTCCTAAGGATAAGGGATGCAGCATAGTGTGGTCTCCCAATATATACGTGACAGTACATGGGAGTACAAGTCTGTACTGGCACTTGTCGTCTCAGAGAGGAGAAATCACCCAACCAGCACTGAAAGCAACAGTTACCAGGCTTTACGACACCAGAATACGTCCCTAGCCTAGACCTTTAGATGTTGTGCGTTAAGTTCCAAAGCGTTGTTAGATTCATTGGAGTTATTTTAAGTTGATCTTGCTTAACAGTTTTCCTTTCAGGTTCACCACGTGATGTATGTATAATTCCTAAATGCAGTCTAAGATGATAAACAGACATTTTATCTTCTTTCAACAATGAAAATCCTAGCTACTAAAGGGAAGAAAGTCAAGCATCTTTACTTCACAGAGCACAGAGCACACACTAATATGCACAGTCCTAAATCAAGCCAAGCATTCAAAATGCAAATGCACAAGCATGTATTGGTTTTCAGCTCTCTTAATGTGTAAATGATGTTAAGAAAGCTATGTGCAAAACTGAATTACTTTTAAAGCGAGTGTACTCAACAAAATTCTTTTTCAAAACGAAGTGCAATCAAGAGAGACACTTTGTGATTTTGAAATGTAAATTGCTCTTTGACACTCTAAAACTAGTAATTCAAATCTTATGCAATAGTAATTGTATAATCAACTATGTAAAAAAATGGAATTGCTTCCTAAAACTAAAAATGACAGCTACGACACTTTCAGATTTAGAGACGACAGTTCGACTATGCTACTTTTTGTAAAAGAGAACTAAAAAGACGAACAATACATAAAAAACGTATATAATTCTTTACACTAAGGAGGCGGAATAATGCAAGAGAAGGGGATATTCACAGAAGTACACTGACTATAGACAGCAAAAACTCTTTAATAAGACTGAAAACAGTGAGAAAAATCCACAGTCGAAAGGAAATTCAATCCTCCCTGACCATTGCACCTGTTACACAGTGAACTGAGTATGCAGCTCACCTACTCCATTCGGGAAGTGTGATGCAGATAGGCTGCCTTGAAGGCAGGGTGCGATGGTTACAATGCGAGACTTTGAACAAGATTTCACTCACAATTTGCAGTTTAGTTCAGGTGTTTAAGCTGAATAAGTACAAATCACTGTATGTAAAACACAGGGGTGATCTAAGAGGTTACTAGAGCCACCACTTAGGGAAATTAGATTGCTTGCACATCTATTGTTTAATTCATAAACAAAACTCGGAGATTGACTGAACCAGCATTGATCTACTTTGCATTTGTATGACAAGTGCAGTTCGAAGGCTAGCTGGCTTGACTTCAGGCTCCGTCTGTATGTTTATAAAAGAAACAAGGACAGATAAGCTAACAAGTAACCTAGTCGCTGCCCAGCGGAGTCGCCATTTTATTATACAGGAATAGTGTCCACACGGATGCTGCTATTCCCACTAAGATGGGTGGCTATCTTAGAAACAAACAATCAAAGTCTACTATTGATTCCTTTTATGAAAATAGATGAGAGGAGAACCAAGAGGGCCAACATGAGTCTTGTGCTCGATTTCCTCTCTTTCTTGATAGAGTTTTACCGCTTGCTCTTTGTCTACTCAGCTTCAAAAGGACCTGTAGAATCACAACAACATACTACTATGCAAGAAAAAAAGATCTAAGTTCATAAATAATGCAGGATCAAATGTGTATTAACCATATACAAGCATATATAAACAAGTACACAAGAATATGGAAGGAAACAAGAATAGCTTTATTCAGATAAAAAGTAACAAGAATATTACAACCATGTGCTCTGACCCAGCATCATCCTCTAGCTAAGAAGCCCTTCTTCACCTCAAGCAAAGCAAAATCACCCAACGTTGTGAATGTACACCAAAATACCAAGAACACTTCTCTATAAGATACAAAATTCCAGCCTCCGGATCTCTGTGATGAGGGATCCATATATGGATGATTACAGAGAGGTGAGTCATCTTTTGGGATCTTGATTAGTGTCTTCTCTCTGATAGTTCCTCCTTCCACTTGGAGAATGATGATCTGTTACTCATCCTTGGTCGAAAATGGAGTGGCAAGTGTTTAAGCGGAAGCATTTTTTTCCCTGCCATTTGTCCATTCCCGACCATCGCACCCTACAAAGGAGCAAAATAGTATGCATTGCACCATGTACATTGGGAAGGTGATATGCATCACACCCTCTACATTGAGCTTTCAGTATGGTCAAGTTTTGACCATTTATGAGCAGTTTTCAGTGGAGAACTTCTGGGAGATGACGTAATCAGTTGACCTTGTTCCTTTAGGCAGTGAAGCAACACTTTTAGGGACTTAAGAGCCCTTAGTTTATGGACATTTGTGATTGGGGTTGAAGTGCCCAAAAATGTCTATAACAACTATCTATTCCATTTACTGCAAAACATCTCCCCAAATATCTTGTTCTTCAAGAAGACCATCAATTTGAATGTTTATACATCAAAAGCTCACAATCCATCTCCTGCACATCCAAACTCATAATCCATAGACCTTAACATAGAGCATTTACATGGAAAAATCAAAGATGGAGGGGAATAAAAAATATTAAATCACATCATGTAACGTGCAAGAGGATGAGCTCGAGTAAATTATAACCCTCAATAACCCCATCTCAGAAAGCATATTCCACTATAGTCGATTATCATCCATTGATAAAAACAAAGCTTGAAATTCCACAAGCTTACATATGCCATGATTTGAAATAAGTGTGCTAGTCAATAGGAAAACATTTAATGTGATTGTGCTAGTAAATGGGCAAACATTTATTAATGTTGTTGTGCTAGTCAATGGGCTAACTTCTCATGTGATTGTGCTAGTCAATGAGCAAACAAGTGACATTTACCACATTTATAAGTCATTTGAGATAATTAACTCACCAAAGTTTACCTATTTCTAATATAGACTAGCATGACTTTTATTTATTTTTAAATCAATGAATGATATTAAAGGCCAAAAAAATATACTTCATGTAAACATTGAACATTGTGGAATCATGATTAAAGTTTAGAGAAATTGTTGCTTTGTTGAAAAACTTCAAATATGAATAAGAAAATCTTCCAATTTAATAAGGATTAAAAAAAAAAATATTTGATTAATAAAGAAAAGGTTAAAAGGAAAAGATTAATGACAATGATATTTGAACTACAATAACAAATAAACAAAAAGAACTTTTCATAAATATATATTTTTAATATTTATAGAATTTGGGAAAGTTATATGTTTATCTAAATATATATAATCAAATATATTCATAATAGTAAAATATATTAATTTTTAATTAACAAAAGCATTTGTATTTTTATGTATATCCATTTATATTAAGTACCTCTACTAATGTGATTGTTCTAATTTCATGTTTCATGGTGCTTACTATTTCCATATTCAAAAAATAATCCGAGTTTCACGAATAAATAAAATACTGAGGTTAAAACCACGTAGTCTCGTTTACAAAACTCATCCAGTCCTTTGTCACAGAAATGGTCAAAGAAAGGCTAAAAAGAAAAAAGTAGACAAAAATAAAACCTAAACTATACGCCCATCTTTAATTGAAACCCATCAATTTACGCAACCCAGGCTCATCTCTGCATATTGGACATGAAATTTTCGTACGAAACCAAGTTAAAATACACCTCGAATGATAGAAGTGTATACATGGCAGCTGTTTTGCAGGCTCTTCGTTGGAAAACGGTTCATGACAAATTGCGCAGATCGCTCCATCACTGCTTTCACTATCTTCACTAATCGTAGCTGCACGAAGACTATCTGCACGAAGACTATCTGCTAATGGCAACCCATCCACAGCTGCACGAAGACTATCTGCTAATGGCAACCCATCCACAGCTGCACGAAGACTATCTGTAATGTTAGGCCGACCAATTATGATAGTTTCTTTTATGAAATCGAAATTATAAGTATTGTCCTCCAGACGTTGTTTGATCTGACGCCATGTGAATCTGGAACTCCATATAATTTGGCCAAACATAATAGGAGGTTGTTCGATGGGTGGGCGATCTTGAATGTGTCGAAAAACAATAGTATTTTCTGGAAATGGGAAAGTTGTTAGATAATTTCTTCTCTCTCTGTCTCCACTATAAACACTAGAACGTTCAACGATTTCTCCAAGCCGCTCATAATGTAATTCACGTAAATCAATATTCTCTGATAAACTCTCGATTCTGATATTATCTGATATTCTCTGATCTGATATTGTCTGGTATGCAAAATTCCTATAAAACCTCACAGTGGACACCAAATGGTCAACTTCAATTCTGGGCATTTGGATTGCTGTACCCAACGTTGCACTTGGATTTTCTGGAGCAGGAGGAATACTAGTTCGATTCCAAAGCTCTCATAGCATCGAGAGTCCAGATTTCCAGCCATGTTGCACTTTGTCGACGGGTATTTGCAGCCATGTTTCCAAATGAACTAACTCGAATATACCAGAATCTCCCGCACTCTCGAATCTAACTATACACTTCTCTGGATTCAACTCGTCTTCTTAGATATCTTTAAGATGAAATGATAAGGACATTAATTTCGAAAGTGCATGTGTCTAAATAGTGTTCGAATTGGATAGGTTGGTGACGGTTGGGTTAGGGTTATGATGGTTTGGATAGCCGACCATGTTGCATGTCGAGTTCACTTAATGCATTTTTATCAAATATATAATTATAATAAAAGGTTAGTTAATGTAATTCTTAAAAATAAAATATGTAATTCATTAAAAATAAAATTTATGATCTATCAAAATTTTAAGATGACACTCCAGCATGGTTGTACTTTTAAGAAACCTTTAGATGGACACGTATAAAATTGTTTATAATTACCTATTACTAAAATGTAATATATAAAATAAATATTATATGTAAAGTAATATATGGAGATAAATAGAAAGCTTTATTTAAATATGTTAAAAAAATAAGTGGAGTTGTGTTCATGGTAGGGATGTATAGATAACCATAGATTATTTAAAGTAAAATTGTTTCATATCTACATTTATATGGCCTTTGGAATGAAGTGGTGAGATCTTGGGTTCTAATCTTATACTACCTCCGAGGTTGAGAGGTGAATAATGGACATGTCAAATAGAAAATGAGAGAGTCCTACCAAGCTTCAAAAAAATATGTTCCATATCTACTTAATGGATATTAATAAACATCTATGCAAGTGCAAAATGACCAAATCTAACAAATCCTTACTTGTAAATAATGATCATGATTGTTGTGGCTTATGCCAAAAACTTCAAAGCTTAAGAGCCTCTAGATGATAGCTTTTTGGATGAGTGTATGGAGATTTTTGAAGAGTAACTAATAGGCATGCTATGATTATTGAGATAATGATAGAACGGTAATTAAAGTGGATGTGACATTATCATTAAATTCATAATAAATCCTCAAAGGATTTGACATGTCAAATCAAAACTTAAGGTTTATTGGAGGGAAATGCTCTGTGATAAAACAAGATATCTAAAACAAGAAAGTAGTGAGCACCATTGAATTATATTGCAAAAAGTAGAATATTAGACACACAAGATATTTAAAACCAGAAAGTAATGAATATCATTAAATGAATATTGTAAAGTAGTAAATTAGAGAGACATATGGTATTGTCATTTTCTATGCATTCATAATTCTTCTCAGATTGCATTTCCATAGAATTACTCAACCCACTAATACATTAACATTCCTGATACATTCTAGCATTTAAGATGTTCCAACTTATAAATGTGCATTATTCAAATATATGAAGGCCATACCAATGCCCAGGCATATTAATATTAAATGACATAGTGAGTTTGCTCTCGACCAAAACCAATTTAGTAAGGTTATGAAAAGATAGACAACTCAATCGTATCCCCGTCCCAAGACGTGAAACAATTTATATGTAATGAATCACTAATGGATGTAAATTTACACTGTTGGTTTTTACAGTTTTTATAAATATAGAGAATTTCGTAATATTGTATCTTAATAAATTTTAATCAATCTTAACTTTTTATTTTATTATAAAATTTCAATATTCATTTGTTTTGTTTTTAATGTTGATAAGTAAAATTCAAATTATGAATTAAGTATATATTCATCTTTAATAAATTTGTTTTTATAGTTGATAAGTAAAACTCAAATTATGAATTAAGTAGATTTGAATTATACAATTTAAATTGAGTTTTGGTTATGCCATATATTAGAATTTAAAAGTGTAAATAAAAATTTGAAAATACAAAATTAGAATTTAAAAATGCAAAACTAGATTTTGAAAATATATAAACAAGGTTTTCAAAATGTTAATATGAAATGTTATAAAATATCTGAAAAATTAAATTATTTGCTTAAAAAACAGAATCAAAATTTTATATACAACTACTTTCCAAATGGTATAAATTATTAAAAACATTTGTCCACTAAATATCAAATATTTTACAATAAGTAGGGCTTTTTATTTATAACTTTTGGTAATATCAAATTTGACAATGTCAAATATTCAAATATGTGTTAGTCACTCTGTTGTAGTGTTTCCTTTTATGTATTAAAAGAACCCACTTAAGATTGTGGATGATAAACAATATCAACAAAATAAATGACTAGTAAATATTCTATTGATAGAAACAGAACCTGCCAAATTTTGATCTATGTTGCAATCATAGTTAAATAGCGAAAGAGAGAGTAATAATCTCACAAAGCCTAGAATGCAAACCACATATGTAAAGAATAATTTAATAATAACAGGTGTGAAGAGAAGAAATAAATGTTAGGAGTCCCCCATTATGGGATGGGTTCTTATCCTCAAACTTTTCGAATAATGCATAAACCCAACAAAAATATGGTGTGCCACAATGAAAATAATTATGGTTACAATAGTGAAAATAATCAAAAGTGAATAATGAATTGAAAACCCTCCTATTTATAACAAAATATTGACTTATCCTCCAATAATTAGCAATAATAAAATATTATTGATGCAATTCTTTTAATTACCACTTGAAATATTTTATTATAGTTGTTTAGAAGCGAAAGAGTATTTATATTATTATTTTGAAATAACAAATAAATAAATGATTTATTTATTATGTCAATGAATTAGTTAAGGAATAATAACGAAATAATGATTTATTTAATTATTCCTAATAAATTTAGTCAAATTTAACAAGGAATAGTAATTGATTAATGATTAATTAGTTATTCTTAGAGAAAAATAAGATAAATAATGATTTATCTCATTATTTTTCATGATTGGGTCAAACTTGACAAGGAATAATGATAAGACAATGGTTAAAATAATTATTTCTTGAAGAAAATGAAATAAATAATGATTTATTTAATTATTCTTCATGGGTTTAACTGTAAATTACTTAAAAAAGGTACTTAGGTAATTTCTCATAGCGAAAGCAATTTTACTAGGGTAAAATTGGCTTTACATGGTATACTTCGATCCATCTAGTGAATTAGGCTAGATGGTCAATTGTTTTGTGATAATTGATTGTCGCCCAATGTACTTGTGTTAGGAGCAAAATTTATGACCGAAATACATTGTAAAGACACAATCACTTAGGTAACACATGGGAGTCAAGGAGAGAGGGAAAGACCAATGAAGTTGAAGCTGAGAGAGGATAGTGACAGAGGGGGCGAGACTATTGCAAGTCTCCTTTTATGTTGTGGTACCAGACCTCAATGAGGGAGGGGAGGCATACCCATACCTGCCAAGATAACTTAGAACAAAAATAATGGCTCACCTAGAAATGTGAAAGTGAGCAATAAACGCATGAGTGAGGACTGAATACAATAATATCTCACTACATGAGATATAATGACCCTTCCCTCAATAGAATGATTTGGTAATATCAAATTTGACAATGTCAAATAATCAAATATGTGTTAGTCACTCTGTTGTAGTGTTTCCTTTTATGTATTAAAAGAACCCACTTAAGATTGTGGATGATAAACAATATCAACAATATAAATGACTAGTAAATATTCTATTGATAGAAACAGAACCTGCCAAAATTTTGATCTATGTTGCAATCACAGTTAAAGAGTGAAAGAAAGAGTAATAATCTCACAAAGCCTAGAATGCAAACCACATACGTAAAGAATAATTTAATAATAACAGGTGTGAAGAGAACAAATAAATGTTAGGAGTCTTCTTATTGGAATGCAGAGGTTGTTTGACTTTGTATAGATTCTTATTATCTAATCATGTGAAGAAAAGACAAAGTTACAAGAATACAAGTTTAAATGCCTCACAAATGTACAGTTGTTGAGGCTCAACTGCAAATATGAGGACATGGAATATTTTGTGTGGAGTATACAAAATCTTCTCAATTGATGCCCTTGCATTGCAAGACCTTAATTAGGGTATACAAATTTTATCAATAGGACACATATGGCTTGAGAGTAATGTGGTATTATCCTCTAACCATCTTAGTCACTTTTATGTTAAATGAATGGAAGTGTAAGACTCCTCCATTCATTATTTAAATCATAGACATGATACTAGTAGATTTGAGTGAGATTCTGGGTGAGGTTCTGTAAATTAGACCTACTTATCCAGTTGATTTTGCTATTATTTATTCTCAAGCACCATAGGATGTGATTCCTAATGGATGGAAATAATACCTTGTGAATTTATTAAAATGAGTCTCCCAGACAAGCCTTCTTCTACTTATGTTTTGGGGAACACATATCACCTTATCGTTCTAAACATCAAAACACAATAGCCAAGCTCATTCGTATACCTCTTTAATATTTCTCCTTTCCAAATAGGTTGAATGATCCTAAATTCAGAGGCAAAGTACCAACCTTCTCTTCATGCAATCTCAAAACAACTCTGAGGACCAACCCACCTTCATTGGATTAACAAAAGGTATTAGCACATCTATTTAGGGTGCATATTTATGTTCATTTGTGGATTCTTCACCACAAGTGTACACCACAATGATGATTTGGTTTTGTGCTTGTGCTGAGGTGACAAATGGCATTTTATGAACAATGCTGCTCAATGTTCCTTGAACAGAGTTTAGATTATTATAATCCTTGTTGGCATGTGAAGGTTTTTCAGACCTTGTATATTCTCATGATGTAGATGTATTGAATAAATTAGTGAAATTGGCACATATTTTCATTACCAAATTTCCAAATGCTATAAAAAAAGGTTGAGAAAGGTTTTGATGAGTAAACTCCAGTGTTTTTTCTGAGGTAGAAGCCATGCTTCTTTCAAGTCAAATTTCTAGTGCTACATTTCTCAGGGTACTTCAAGACTTGTGCTCTCTTTCTTCCTCACTTAACGAGGGAAAGGATGATTAGGTACCAACTTATATATATGATGATGAAAGTGTTATTATAATCACGAGTCTAAATTTAGCTGTTGAACTTCTATTGCATAAATTGGGTCTCTACATCAGTAAGATAGAAAAAATGGTCATCTTCATTGTCTACTGTACCTTGTGTTAGATTTGATTAGGATTCTAGGTGATTTTCTATAAATTAGACCTGCTTATCCATTTGACTGTCCTATTATCTATTCCCAAGCACGTGACAATGTGATTCCTAATAGACAGAAATAATACCTTGTGAATTTATTAAAATTAGTCTCTCAAATAAACCTTCTTCTACTTATGTTTGGAGAACACATATCACCTGATTATTCTAAACAACAAAACCCAATATGCAAACTCATTCCTATGCCTCTTTAATTTTTCTCCTTTCCAAATAGGCTGAATGATCCTAAATTCAGAGGTAAAGTACCAGCCTTCTCTTCATGCAATCTCAAAACAACTCTGAGGGCCAACCCACCTTCATTGGATGAACGAAAGGTATTAGCACATCTATTTAGGGTACATCTTTATGTGAATTTGTGGCTTCTTTAGCACAAGTGTACACCACATAAATGATTCGGTTTTGTGCTTGTGTTGAGGTGAGAAATGGAATTTTATGAACAATGCTACTCAGTATTCCTTGAAGAGAGGTTATATTGTTATAATCCTTGTTGGCATGTGAAGGGTTGTCAGACCTTGTATATTCTCATGATGTAGATGTATTGATTAATTTAGTGAAACTCGCACCTCCCTGTTGACATATTTTCATAACCAAAATGCCAAATCCTATAAAAAAAGGTTGAGCAAGGTTGCAGTGAACGAACTCTAGTGTTTTTGTTGAGGTAGAAGCCATGCCTCTTTCAAGTTAAATTTCTAGTGCTACATTTCTCATGGTACTTCAGGGGTTGTGCTCTCTTTCTTCCTCACTTAACGAGGGAAAGGATGATTAGATACCAACTTATAGATATCATGATGAAAGTGTTATTATAATCACGAGTATAAATTTAGTTGTTGAACTTTTGTGGCAACAACTGGGTCTCTACATCAGTAAGATAGAAAAATTGGTCATCTTCATTGTCTATTGTACCTTGTGCCTTTTGATGCTAATGAATGTTTACTCCCTCTACCCCCTAGCACAAAGAAGATACTTCCATATATTGACATATTTTTGTAATATGTGAAAAGTTGCAACCTCATTAAATGACACTTACACAACTAGAATACATTAGTACTACCTCTAGAGAGATAAAATCAGCTGCAAGTTCATCTGATTCCTCAGTTCTCAAGATACTAGCCCATTGTAAGAGATACCTCAATGAGTTAAAACTCAATCCATGGACCATTGAAGAGTTAGATCCAGCATTAAATATTGTAATGAGAATATATGAAATACACCTATTTTATATGTGCATTCATAAGAAACATCTGACAAACACATTTGGCAACTAGCCTTTAGTTTTTACTAGGGATGCATGAAGCATTATATAAACACAATGCAATCTTTTGGGAAGTCCAATCAAATGTGGAACATTACTGTGGAAGCGAAGTTAAGCATTGATTTTAGACCTAGTATGCAAATTTCATGGATTGTTGTAGTAGTGACATAAAAATGGACTAGGTCGGTTATTTCATATATGTCAAAGATATTTTAACTCGGAGAATGAAACTTCGATTTAGGCTATAAACCTGACTAAATGGTCCAAACCTAAAATTGTGACCCTTCCTTACAAATTGCATGTGCTACCAATTAATCATAGTTAAATGGTTTTAGATTCAATACGAGAGTAATCTTATGGAGGAGCTATTGGGTTTGGAAATCCACCACAAAACAAAGGCCAATGGGTTAATCTCCTAAAACAAGGTGTTAACATAGTTTGTCGAGAGGTACATTTTGCATTAGGGTATCCCCTAAACTGATATCTTTTTATGAGGAAGCAAAAACATGGAAAATGTTTGGTTAGGTAGGAATATATCTTGTCAATTTGGTCTAGCTTGAGTGATTAGAAGAGAAGGTTGTTAGGCTCTCCACCATTTCATGGATTGATATAGAGAGGAGACAAAAGAGGCTCTCTCTTGAGACTTGACTAGGTCATTCATAATAGTTGTGGTGTTGGTACCTTAACTTAGACAGAAAATGCCAAAACTCCATTGATGCACAAAATTTATTACTAAATCTACCTCAGAGTATGCCATAGTCATTAAATATGACATGCATGGTTTTACGAAGGAGGCCCTAAAATTTTAAACAATGAAACTTTACATTTGTATGGTCAACCTACATGGGGAGAAATGAAACTTTTTTTAATTAGATGCTAGCAAAATATGGACACTGCTGTGTGGGAATATTGCTTGGTACCTACAGATTGCACAATGTCCTCTGTTGGTTGAGCCAGTAGGAATTGATTTATTTAGGTGGATATTCCTGGTACAAATGTTCCCTTCCTTGTAAGACCTTGATAGGGGTATATAGATTCTTGTCAATAGAATGCATATTTGTCTATATAGTTGTCTATTACCTAATCATCTAAAGGAAAACCGATTACATGAATATGGGTTAGGCTGCCTCATAACTGTATAGTTGTTGAGGCTCAATTGTGATTACGTGATCTTGGAATATTTTGAGAGTATATAGACTCTTCATGTATTATGATTTCTCTGGCAGTGCTCTCAAGGAAACTGTTCCAAAAATAACAAAAAAATATCTTTTATCATTAAACAAAGATTGTTCTCCTTTAGAAATAGAGAGAGATTGTCTTTACAATATCTTCTTTTATTTGTGACATCTAAGTAAATCTTGAGAGTAATCTAGAATAGGAAAACTAGTTGGTTAACTTGTGACAAAGGTGAGTAACTGCTTGGACATTAACTTTTAAGCCTGCCACATTCTTATAAGAACATTCGATTGAGAAATATTGAAGGCTTAAACCACATTGATTATGTCATAGAAGTTGGAAGAACCAGAGGTGTCATGGATGTGTAATTGCTAACATTATGAAGAAGATAGGATGTGTGTCTTTCAAGGTACATTACCAATCATAGTGAAAAAAAACAAATTTTACCACTAATATAGTTCATCGGGCATGGATATAAATCAATCCTAGTTAGCCTTACTTTCTTGGTAAGGAGATGAGGCTTCATGTTTTCCACCCTGTTTTCCCCAAATAAATTTATTCTAGCAGGAAAAATTATTCATTACTTTCCGCTTTTACAAGCAAACACTTGGTAAAAAAAGGATTTCACACCTAGGAGTTTTTTGTAGGATAAAGGGAAAGTTGAGTGGGTATCCTCATAGTAGCTGCATTGGTCTTATTAGCATTACACCACTTTTCATATGGGTCTTCACAATAGAGAATCACCAATACACTTTGTTGATTTGTTTTAAAAATAAACATAACACACAATAGATTTCTTTTGGCATGCAATGTTGTTGTTAGTAGTATGATTGTATTTGTCCCACATGTAAAGCTAACATGCATTAAATTTCTTTCACCTTGCAATATTTTTATTGGATGTGTGCTTGTGTTTGGGCTAGAAAATATGCTAGATTTCTTTTTCTTTGCAATATTGTTGTTGTCAATTTGATTGTTTATCATAAAAGGAAATATAGCAAGTGTTAGATTTCCATCACCTTGGCAATGTTATTGGAAATGTTGTGTTTGTGTTTGGGCTAGAAGTTGTGCTAGATTTATTTTGCTATGCAATATTGTTGTTTTCAATTTGGTTGTTTATTATAGAAGGAAATCTAACATGTGTTAGATCTCCTTCACCTTGGTAATGTGCTTTTTTTGTGTTATAAGGAAATATAGCATGCACTAGAGCTCTTCTGGCATGAAATGTTGTTTTCGGTAGTATGCTTGTATTTATGCTACATGTAAAGCTAGAATGCGTTAAATTTATTTTACATTGTGATGTTATTATTGGAAATGTGATTGTGTTTGTGCTACAATAAACTCTAGAATGTGTAAGATTTCTTTTAATTTGAAATGTTTTGTGAGCAATATGCTTCTATTTATGTTAGAAGGAAATTTGGCATGTGTTGGATTTCCTTCGTGTTAGAATATTATTATTGGCAACGTGTTTGTGTTTGTGCTAGAAGGAAATCTAGCATGAGCTAGATTTATTTGACCATGTAATGTTGCTTCTAGCAATATGCATATGTTTGTAGTAGAAGGAATGATATTGATTGCTAGATTTCATTTGAGGAAACAATGTTTCATTACATACAATATGACTACCATAATATTTTAATTTTTGCATCTATATTACTTTTTCATAAGTTGTGCATTTTTGGGAAGATATAAAGTCACAATTTACATGGTTCATCCTTTTAATTACAAGTTACGATTTAATTGTTGTTATAGAATTGATACAAGCTACAATGGAAAATATAATTTTGGCAAAAGTGAACTATGTTGATCTCCTTATTAATGATCAAGTCATTGGGCTAGGAAGGGTCGAATCTGCAAAGTTTGGAACTTATTATGTTGGAGAAAGGGTTAATTCTTGTTATGTTGCAATTTTGATAATTGATGTCACTCAACCACATTTTATTGATGACGATGTTAATGAAGGGGACATACATCCAAGGAAGATTGTGGATTTGGGACACCACATAGGTAAACCAAAATATTGAAGCATGTGTTATATATTATTTATACTATAATAAATGTTCTTTTTTTTAGTAAATATTAAGCTTATTTACATTTGTTTATAGGTACAATGTTTCTTCTACATTTTCTATTGGATACAAGGTAAATCTCCCACAACATGGAGTGCAGGTGAGGGAGGGCTCCATATTCAATAAAAATCTTAGGCATAAAGTGCATGGAAAGATGGTAAAGAAAGGATGCATAGCGGTTAAAATTGAAAAGTTGTTAAAACATAATGCTCCTCTACCACATCCAACAGGATTTGAGCATACACTTGGGGGTGCATTAGAAGCTTATGAAATTTGGCCACAATAATATTTGGAGCCTCACTGTCATGATCATTCCATAAATATTCCCCATGATAGGGTTAGATTCATATGTGCAAAGGTTTCTCCTACACATGAATGCATGGGAACAAGCATGTGCATAGCCAAAGGAATGCTAGTTAATGTCCACGAGGATGACATTGTTGAGGGTGAAACACTAGGTGAAATGGATCTTGGTGTTTTTCTAGAAGAGATAGATGGAATTTGTAAGATATGTAGAATTGGGGATAAGTCTATACACTATTTGGTTAGATGGCCAATAAATAAGTTGGTGGACAAGAAAGGTGTGATATTAAGGATCAAGGAAAAGTTCAAGGAGCCAACCAAAGAAATGGTGATATGGGATGTTATAGAGGACACAAATCCCTTAAATAAATGGGATGGGTACCTTTGTAATGAAAAATAGAAAAACTCAATTGATATGCATGTAACAAGTCAATATAAAAGGATTAAATGAGTTATGGATACAAAAAAAATTGCAAAATGTCAGAAAAAATAGATGAAGAGAAATAAATTTGACTTTTGGTAGCAGATGTATGTTGTAGAAAATATTGTCTTGAACATGTGGATAGGAAGGCCGTTACAGGTGCAATAAGGGGTATGAGACAAATAAATGCAAATGGTATTAGAGAATTTGTCTTGAAGTCACTCATGTCAAACATAGTCATGTCAAAGGGCCATGGCCATGGCCATGGCCTACCACCTATTGTTAGAAAATTAAAGGACATGCGATTTAATGGGAATATTATCTGTAAGAAAGCATGGTATAAGATAGATAAAATTCCTCAAAGCACATTCTATAACTACCAACATTATTTCCAACATGAACAGATCAAAGCTATTCATGGTAACACCAACACATGCAAAGCATGAGCTCGCACAGTGGCAGCCATAGAAATATTGCAGAAAATTGTAATGGATAATTCAGATTTTTCACCAAACCAAACATGTCAAGTTGAAGAAGATGGAACAACTGCTCCTTTAATATTACTTCCTTCGACTTACACAAAAAATTATCTGTTAAAAGAGATCAATGAGGCTCTTCAAAAGCTCAATTAACCATCAATATCACAACCAACAATGAGCAAGATCCGGAATACTAAGTTTCGAGATGTTGCATTTTGAAAGAACACCAACTTCAATAAATGCAGTGAATGTATTATGTTGAAAGCATAAATGAAGTTAGCAACTACAAAATAATTGGAAGAAAAGGAATGAGGTAGGTTGAAGAAACATAACAATATTGTTATGTGTGGAAGATATTGCTACTATGCCCATAGAATTATGTGAGAGTAGTTTCCAAAGGAGTATTTGAGCATTATCCATGGTAGAATGGACAAAACAAAGACCTCAATCCCAAGGCTATGTGTCAAATCAAAATCTATTGTAGGAACAAATTTAGGTTTGTCATTGAGAGGTATGCTTACACATGGGCATAAGGTGGGAGGTTTTGGTCATTTCTCCCTACCGTTTGTCCATATGGGATCAAGGTTTACTATTGCATCCCTTGGAAAGTGCTTAAGTGACCTTGAAGGCCCACAAATGGATATGTACAGTGATCTACTTTATGAAAGTGGAATTTCAAGAAAGCCACTTACAAATGCATTACTTGACACCTCTATTTACTCAAAATGTCAAGGGTACAAGCATGATTTTATATATCATGGAAGTTTAAAAAGTCAAAATGTTGATTTTAAACCTCTTCCTCCACATTTGTTGTTACAATTGGACAATGCAACAAGTGATAATAAGAATCGATATCTTTTGATGTTTCTGTCATTGTTAACTGAACTTGGTGTCTTCATCACTATTGAGTTTGGGTTCTTGCCTGTGGGGCACACCCATGAAGACATAGATGGAACCTATGGAAGAATGTCTTCCAATCTAAAAAGTAAGGATATTTATTTTTTACCTTAAATGATGGATACATATCGTGTAATTGAAGAAAATCGAGTGTTTCCACCTACACTTATTAACATGGTCTACGACTTCAGAAGTTTCCTTAATGGATACATTAAGTAGGGAAGAAATCCACTAGTTGGACATCTTAATGTTCAATACTTCAAATTTCTTATACTCATTGATGTTCCAGTACTAAGGTACAAGGAATCAATTAGATATATTGAGTGTTCAAAACCAATTGAGTTATGGAATATAGATGATGAAGGTCAACCTATAATTCCCATAGGGAAGCCATATTCTTATTTTACAAACAGATTGATGTCTATTTAAAAGAAATAAAGGAAGGGATAACATCATACATAAAAATGTGCAAAGACAATATTGGGAATGAGGATTCACAAATTGTTATAGAGGAATGGAAAAATAATGTAGTGTATTGGGAAAACGTTCCTTATACATTAGATGGAATCTATAATTATCATAGAATAATAGATGGAAGTGATTCATCTTCTGAGGATTTTGGCCCAAGAAAAGGCACATTGTTGATGTTGATCGTAATGCACTCCAATTAATCTCAAGTATTATGGATGGAGATTTTGATAATGCGATAGATGAACCAATATATGTTGGACAAAAATGCAACAAGCCAAAGCCAACATTCAATCCGATGATTAATTTTGAGAAAGGAAAGACGTTGCTAGTTAGATCAGGAAATGAGGATGTAGGAGAGATGATTTGGATGGAAAAATCCATCTCAAATATCTTTAGGGATAATGAAAGTGGGAATCTTCATGTAAAGGCTGACTAGTGGAAGCCTATGTCAGGGAAATACAATGGAAACTTATTAGAGCGATATTTGGTACCAAATCCTGATGACACAGGACTTGGCTCTATTCCAATTAATACCATAGTGTGGGCATGGATGCCAAAGAAAGAAAATTGCAAGAAGACCAAGATAAATAAATATGGTGTAGAAGCCATTCTTGATCTTCTTGAGTGAATATCTTAAGAGTAGGTTTATATGATTCATGAATGTAAATTTTTTTTGAAGGATCTATTAATATACATTCAGACACACTTTTCCATATTTGTTGTATATCAAATATTCTCTTCATATTATTTTTGAAGGATTTTTATATTATTTAATATTTTAATGTAATGATGTGTTATACAAATTACATGACAATGCCATAAAATATTTAAGTTTTCAAGCTTTATTTGACCAACGTGACTTCTCAGCATATCAAATATGCATAATCAAATTCAATAATGAACCTAAAAACATTCTTCTAAACTTGGTCTATTAAAACAACAGTGGAGTACCTAATTAGTATTCTATTTAATATAAACCATTTAAACACTTAATGAATAAATGCTAGACACTTGATATAATGTTTGAGGTGAGTTTTCCTTAATTTTCCTTATAATAATTGATATAAATCAAATTCTTTATTTTGTTGCACTCTAATTTATAAGAAAAAACATTTAGTCACTGAATAACACAACTAGAATTATAAAATATTTCCTCTTATAGATTTTGAAGTGGTGCCAATATTGTACTAGTATAATTAATTTGTACTCAACTTAGGAAAAGTAGTTAGTGTCAATTTAAAATGGTCAATAATAGTAAGAAAAACAATATTAATATATTTCTAAATAACTTTATAGGTAAGATTTTTTTTACACAATCTAGTATTCATGATTGAAATTTAATACATAAATATAAATTTCAATGATAATATAAATAATGTAAGGAATCTAAGTTTTAGATGAATGTTAATATGTTCTTTTCAATATAATATCTTTAAACATTATAGGAATAAAAACTAAACATTTGTAATAAATATCTTAGTCAATTTTCTCTCTTTCTTGTTGTATTTGAAAATAATCACATTGTACTACTTTGTTACTATTCTAATTCATGTTTGATTTTGATCATTAAAATGATTAGTAATTGAGATGAGATGCTCATTTTACAACCCAATATGAGGGGATGCGTAAGTTTGTCTGTCCGCCTATGCCCCTTTAAAATAAAATTTATGTTTTAAATAGAAAAATATAAAAATGAAAATTTTGTAAAGTAATTAGAAGTAAAACAAATGTGTGAATTAGATGTTTAAATCTTATACTTTTCAAAAATATTTAAGCTAGAGATACAAAGAAAATATTTGAAGATTTATGTTAACTAATTTATGTCAATATCAACTTCATATATATCTATATATTAAAAAAAAAGTTCTATGGTTAAAATTTTATTTGGTCTTATATATACTCTATTTAGCATTCAAAAATATAGTTTCAACAATGAAAAATAACATGTTGTATCTTTCACACTAAAAATGTTTGCACGTGAAGAAATTTGATCCCTACATCTGCACTTAAAATGGATCTATTATGCTATATATTGGACACATTACTATGATCATTTGTCACTAAATAACAGTATACTCAATATATAGCTTGCATATTAATCTATTATTCATTAAGTAAACCTCAACCAACTTAATTTTTAACATAAAAGTACAAATAATAAATAACAAATAAATTATGCTAGTACTCACATTCAACATTTAATTTGATCCTAAAAAAATGTTTTCTCCTTAACTCTAAAATGGTGCAAACTTCCTACAATAGTATGTAATGATGATGGTGATAATGATGATTATCGTCCACTAAGACCAAATATGCTATATAACAAGGTAAAAGTATATTACTAAAGTTATTTTGAATTTAATTGTTATGCTAAAAAAGCATTAAAAGAAGTGTTTCAAGATCATCATTATTTTGTTTAGTTAATCAATGAAGAAGATTGTTAGCATCACAAACATTTTGAAATTTAATTCCAATATTTTAAATTGTGCCAACATTGTCTCTTAGTAATAATTGGAACTTAACATATACATGATATTTACTAAATCGGATTATAATTAAGTGGGTTAATAATAGTTACATACACATCATTATTTTCATAAAATAACCTTAAAAAATTTATCTTTTAATATAAACCATAAAAGATATTAAAATAGATAATGTAAGGAATCCAAGAATAAGATGTGAAATATTTCTTTTTCAAGTTTATATAAATTTGTTTTATAAAGTTTATCATGATAATTTTTACACAAAAAATGGTGAATATCTACATTAAAATTAGTGAACTAAGTGACTTTCTAATTCCTTATTTAAAAAAAACTTAATCTAGTGAATGTTCTAAATAATGTTACATATTGGACACATTACTAAGATCATTTGTCATTAAATAACTTTATACTTAATATATATCTTGCATATTAATCTATCATTCATAAAGCAAGCCTCAATCAACTTGTTTATTAACATAAACATACAAATAATAAATAAAAATGAATTATGCTACTAATAACATTCAACATTTAATTTGATCTTAAATTTAGTTTTCTCCTCAACTCTAAAATGGTGTAAACTTCCTACAATAGTATGTAATTATGATGGTGATAATGATGATTATCATCCACTAAGACCAAATATGGTAAATAAGAAGGTAAAAAGATATTACTAAAAGTTATTTTGAATTTTATTGTTATGCTCAAAAATCATTAAAAGAAGTGTTTCAAGATCATCATAATTTTGTTTGGTTAAGCAATCAAGAAGGTTGGTAGCGTCACAGATATTTTGAAATTTAATTCCAATATGAGTATAAACTCGATGATCTATGAGAGTTTTTTAATTTTCAACCATATTACTAGTGTTGCAAAGGTCATAGACTTTTAAATTGTGCCAACATTGTCTTAGTAATAATTGTAACTTAACACATACATGATATTAACTATATCAGATTATAATTAAATGGGCTAATAATAGTAACATACACATCATTATTTTCATAAAATAGTCTTTTACTATAAACCATAAAAAAATATTAAAATAGATAATTTAAGGAATCCAAGATTAAAATGTGAAAGATTTGCTTTAGCAAGTTTATATAAATTTGTTTTGTAAAGTTTATCATGAAAATTTTTACACAAAAAATGGTGAATATCTACACTAAAATTAGTGAACCAAGTGACTTTCTAATTCCTCATTTTGAAAAAACTTAATCTAGTTAAAGTTCTAAATTTTAGATCCACTGAATACTTTCAAATTTAATGAAATATGTGTTGTCTCCCTATATACATGTTTATGTAGACATAGATGAATTTCATGATAGGTAAATCAGTGTATTAGGTTGCTTTCTTCAAAGCACCCGTGCTCTAGAGATGATAGAACTTCGTTTAATGATGACTTGAATTATGATTATCCACGATATGTAAAGTTTTTGGAGGAAGTGATGTATCCAAATAGAGTTTCAAAGCAAGCAAGGATACTTGTATGAGAATCTTGCTTTTAAATACATGCTTCAAAATCTTTAAAATGTTGACCGGTAAAACAACTTTCAAGCTTCATTTTATTTTATATTTTTCTTTACGAAAGGGTATGACCAATGCAGGTTGTATGTGGATACGAGGATGAATTCTACTGTGGATACAAGGATGTGGACACCAGTGGAATGACTTGCTTAGTCTTGGGCAACATCAAGTATGGAAACAGATGATAGTCTCATGGAGTGGGTATGTGACATTTTGTCCCATTTTCATTTTTCCTATCATTTGTTGTTCGCATCGGTTCTAATAGTAAGTTTTAATTATTTATATTTTTGTCATTTATATCATTAACATTCCATGTTTCCTAGGAAAAGTAATATCTTCACTTTCTTTAGATGAGCATGTTGTAGGATTAGGATGTTCCCAATGAGTTTTGGACATTTGTCCAATATGCCTTGTTGATTTTGGATTGTAATTGCGGGTTATCACTTTAATTGTTATCCGATTTGACATTTGATTGATAACGAAATTCCATGCTTTTATAAATTATTTGAATGTTAATTTTTAAAAGTATTTAAGAAATATGTCTTCAGTAGCCACACTTCAAACAATGGATTTCCCACTACTAGTTTTAAGGTTTGGGCTATGTATTTGATTAAAGCTTCTGAAGATTTATATCATATCTCAAGTTTCAGGTTTGGGTTATTTATTTGGTCAAAATTTCCCAAGATTTATATCATATCTTAGCCTTTTGAAATTCATGCATTCATGCCATTTAGATGTAACACATCAAGACAAGGATGAGCCCTATTAAGCTCACCAACTCTGTTGTTGGGTTGTGTT
>APFE030998755.1:33999-65942 GCA_000404065.3 Pinus taeda | reverse complement strand
AATTCTACAAATTAAACAACTTAAAGTCAAGTTTTTAAAATTTTCTCATAGATTTTCCTTAAAATTAAGCAAAAAAAAATGTGATCTATAAGTGAGACTACACCTTTTTTTTGTCTATAAGTGAGACTACACATTTTTAATAATATGCGTTTCTCTCTCACTTCTAGTCAATTATTCATTGGTTAGATTTTATTTGTTGATATTTATATAATAAAAGATATATTTTAATTTTATCATATTATTTGAAAGATAAATATCTTATTTGATGTAACTTAGTATTTTACTTTATTTAATACTATTATCGTCATATAAATTAAATGGTTGTTAAATGGATCAATCCATAATAAATATCCAAATAATAACCTTTTTCACCGAAATTCACCAAAATGGGGCAATACAATTTCAAAATTTTTTGTTGTTCAAAATACATTTTTGAATGTATAAATGGATTCACCACATTGAAAAACCATTTGGACACTCTAATTATGTAGATTAAACAATTTAAACTGAAGTTTTTAGAAATCTTTGTGAGATTTTGATTAAAATTAACCAGAAAAATGGTGGTGAAAAGGGTCATTTCCTTTATAAATTAGACTACTCCCTTATTTTATTATACATCCCTTAAATTGTTAAAAATAATAATAAAAATAAAAATTAAAGTAAATTACAAATTATTTATATTATTTTTAATGATTAAGAAGAACAATGATTAATATATAAATTAAACATATATACAACATGCAACAAGATTTTCATCCCCATTTTATTATGGAGGCACTTAATCTCTAAATAAGCCTTGTTACAATATTATGAGCCAAAACCTTAGCTCATCAATACCACATGTCCAAAAAACCATAACTGATTTCATATGACAAATTTTTAATTAATGAATTTAATAAAGAACATTTTTTTAATAAATGAAATTAATGAAGATGAGGAAAAATACATACCTACTTTGAAAACAAATCTCAACTTTTGATTTGTGTATACTACAAAGACTATTTTAGAATATTTATCTCTACCATCCACTTAATAATTATTGATAATTAAATTAAACTTATTAAATCTCAATTTCAAAATAAACATGCTTATCCGTATAATAACTTTCAAATTCTAAAACTTATGAAATGTGTTATTATAATATATCTTTATATAATTTAACTTATTTTTTTTGTTTGCTAGGTTATGTGAGTCTTAAGATGACTCATGAGAGTTTAGCATGACTAGATTTATGCCCACATTTTTTAATTGTGATAAAGCATCTTAACAAAATCCCGGAACATCTTAACATCATTTAATTCATATTATTATTAATTAGTTAATTTGATTAAAACTTATATTATATATAGCCTTTTTTGGCTTAATCTAATTTTTTAAACCATTAATTGAATGATGATAAATTATAAAACCTATTACTTATTATTTAATAATCTAAATTTTAAAATATAAAAAAATAATTGTAAATAATATATCTTTTTGAAGTAATTAAAATAATATAGTTTTGATTTTATCTTTTACTTACAAGTATTAAAAAATCATTTAAAAAGATTTGTATTTCAAAAAATTTGATCTCTCAACACTAATAGATCAGCCTGTAAAATATTCTAATAAATTTTGTTACATTTATAACATAATCCTAAATAATTAGTTACATTTATACATATTAAATCTTTTTTATTTTATTTTATGGTAATTTAATCCAAATTAAATTGTCTTATATTATTAAATTTTTATTTTTGTTTTTGTAATTTTAATTAAATTGAAAATATTTTATTAATTATAAATATTGTTTGATAATTATAAATTTTTTTCTATCTCTTCAAAAAAACATATTAGTATTCGATTAGGTTACAACATCTCTTTGGTATTAACTTGCTAGTAAATGAAATAAATCTTGGAGTTGGTAATACCCTCATAGCTTTGAGGTTTTGGGCTTTGAAACAAAAAAACATCATACTTATATGTGGATTAGATTTTCTTCAATCAATATGTTATTTTCCAGCTTTTCTGGAACCATCACCATGTTGTTTTTGTTGTCATGTCTGCCCCCTTGATGAAGTGAGGGTCAAGAGAGGAGTCCGATCAGATTTTCACAAGAGTTCTTTTGTGGTATCTACTCCATGGTGGAGTGGTATTTGCTCAATGATGGAGTCAGAATCAAGAATGTCAACTTATCCAGTCAACTCTTTTGGATGTGCCAAAGTCATTGCTAGACTCTTACCCAACTGGAAGCTCCATAATATGCATAAGTTTATACAATGCATCTAGATTCTTACTTTCTAACATTCATAGAATGCATGTTAGTTTTAGGTTTCATCTCACTTTTTAAGTTATTGCCTAAATCGTATATTATAAATTATGTTTTTGTCAAAATACATTATTAACCATAGGAATAGCATTAAGAAAAATGTGAGCCACTGAGAGAGAAATTACCCCACTCATGTGATTTGCTAGAGAGACAGAGAAGAGAGAAAAATTGGCCTTCTTTTTTGTTCTTCGTCATCCTTCTTGTCCTTCGCTCACTTGCACAAAAATTATCTTGCGTGAGAGAATGTGAATGTGTCAATGGAGGAGATCAATCTGCTTTTATATAGTAGTCTATTTTAGGTGAATGGATGTGTCTCTTGGTCGAGGCTGACTTGACTTACAGGGAAGCTGATTTGTCACTTTTGGAGCCAAATTTACATTTCAAAAAATTCAAAATTTCATCTTTTAAAATTCACAATGGGACTTTGGCTCAAAATACATTTTTCTTTTGACTCAAGCATTTCAAATATGCTTTACAATTATAAATACAATTACATCAAGTGACCAAAGGTAAATTATGAAGACCGATGATAGTTACAAAGTCAACGATTCCTAGAATCAAATATGACTATTTAAATGAAGATATATTTAATACTCATTTTATGGTTAGCAAAAACCAAAATTTTGCATCTTGTCACTTGAAAAGTATACTATTATAAAATATGAAACATCTATAGTAATTGCTTCATTATATTTTCTTAAGCTTCCAAAATATTTTCTATTTGAAACTTCCACAAAAGAAACTATAGCAAAATGCTAAAATGAGTCATTTTAAAGAGTGAAACCAAAGGATCATACAATCTAAAGCCAAATGTTATGAACTAAACTTTTTGCTTTGAGAATGATAAATATGCATTGAATAAGAATTCATTTCAAGGAGACAGCCTCCATTTATAATATATCTAATGCACAAGATAAGACACCTATAAACATGAATCTCCTTTAATATAAATAGGAGATCAAGTGAGCATGATGTAACCTACCACTAAGCCAACGAAACCATAACTAATATATTAATAGTAAATGAGATTAGAGCCTTAACAATTATTGTGGGAACAACATGTAGCTAATCATATATTTTTATAATCAATTGTAAACAAGATAACAAGGCAATTTCATTTTGTGAAATACATACCCAACATTTTTAAGTGGGTGCTAAAATCCATCAAAACTATTATATAGAAGAAAAATCGTCAACAACCTAAGATGAATAGATTATTGGTCGTTAATGATAAAATACCTCATTCTGATAAGAAAATGGTAGTTAAGGGAGTAATCTAGAATTTTGGGTATGAAAATACTATGCCTTCATCCAATTAGAAGGATTTGCAAAAGTTTAGAAGATGTTCTAGTGACTATGAACTCCACATTAACACTTTCTTGATATGATAGACAAAACTCTGAGAGATTCAATAATGAACACAAAGAATTGACCTAGGTCAAATATCCTTGAAAAAATTGAAACTTTGGTATGTTAGAATACACAAAGATTGAAACACATATTATTGTAGATACCACATATAATTTGGTTATTATTATAACACATATATAAACATTTATTTTATTTTTTATTCCAATTTCCTTCCTTCATTAACTTATTGGATTGTTGAAATATCCATATATATTTTGCAACATTCAGTTAGTCCATGGTGGTTCTCTACAAAGTCCATGATCAGGAAACATTCTAATTTATATGTTTGTCCACTATGATGAGTAGTTTCATGATTTATCCTTTGCACTCATTTGGAGCTATGTTGCATTTGAGGATATGTGGATCACTTCATTTGAAAATGTATAATTCATTATGGCTAGATACTCCACTTCAATGGGCATTAGAAGACATTGTAAATTTCAATGTTAGGCTTTACTTGCATATTGAAGTGCATTGCAAAATTCTAATATTAGTTTTTACATGCACAACAGAAAGTTTGTCATTTTTATATCAAGCCCTAAGCTAATTTGTCTCATGTTCTATTATCACATTATCAAGAGGAAGAAGTGAAGAGACCTTGAATCCATTTTAGGTTTCCCACTTCCATGAGATAAGTGGCATGAAAGATTTGTGAGTTTCCATCCTTACACCTAGAAAAAAGACGAGATTGTAAAAACTAAGCACAAGACAAGATGACCATAGAATAAATACAACACAAGAGAAACCACATAGAATGAGAAAAGGAAAGTAAAGGTGAACATAAAGGTGGCAAAGACAAAACAATGGTTTGGTAAAAATACAACCTGATGGTTACGACTTAATATTTTTAGACAAAAGTACAAATTAGTAACCTTTCTGATCCTCAACTAAGAAGTGGAGAGATGTTAAATAAATTTGGAGTTTTCCATTTCCATATCATGAGTAACATCGAATATTTGTGGACTTTCATTATTATACCTACCAAAAATATTAGACTGTTGAGCAAAAGCAAGAAGACCAAACAATAAACAAAAAACAAGGAAACACTATATAGAATTGGATGAAAAAAAAAAAATTACTTTGTACAAAAAAAACAAATATAACAAATAAAAAGACCAATTAATAACTATTTAAGTTTTTCATAAACTAGCAATTTTAAAAAAATTAATAAATATTTAAAATTTTACACATAACTTTCAAATCAAAATTAACAAACTTCCCATATACATAAATAAATATTTTTTTTCCAAATAACCAACCAACCAAAAAATAAAAACAAATTTGTAAAGTAATAAAGTTAAGTATTTATTTTTCCATACTTTTAATATACCTTAACCAATAAAGATTTCACTAATCAAAATGTCATTAAGAAAATAATTTGATTACTATATTTTATAATTTTTATTAATATATTTTTTTGACAAAATTAAATCATTCAAACTGCTTACATTCACTATCTTCCATTTAAAAATACATTCATCATTATATTCCATAATTGAAATTTTTATAATAAAGTGATGCTCTATGTGCCACTTTTGAACATACTGTTGCAATTCTTTTTCTTAAATCACTGCATTAAATCACTGCAAATTTACCACTACCTTGGTACCAATTCAGTAATGGTAGCATTGGCGTTAGATGGAGCCAGAGACGCAGGAGTGAACCCATGACTTGTAGACTCGGTATTTGGGGAAACATAAGAACTCGCAAATGTAGGTTTTTTGGGGAAACACGAGAACTCCGTAATGGAATCGGTTGAAAGCATCGAAGTGATGGTTGACATTGGTGGACGAACTGACGATTCGGCTTGTGTACACAAAACACCAACCTGAATGCATTGATAAAAACTCAATATATTAAATAAATGAATTTCGAGGCTGAGATACCTGGAGAGTGTACAAACACTCATACAAGCTCAATATTCCATCAGGAGAGCAACCTAGTACATATAGGCTTTCACACTATCGGGTGGTTTGAACCAATCCCTAACAAATAGGGTCTCAAGTCTATTCTAAAGCAACAAACACTTAAACATATAAAACCTAACTTTCTCCATTAATGCTAACACTCCCCCTTAATGGAGAAAGGGTTCATTCAAAAACTCAAATGAAATATGACACCTGTTGGTCTTAGTCTCAGCTAGGCTTACAATGGTAAAAGACAAAGGTTTCATTTTTATCTTCTTGAAGTATAGCCCATACTTGTTCATTTGTGGATGAGGCTTCATCTTAACTTTCTTTTCCATGAGGTAGTGTTGTATGTTCACCTCATTTCTTCCCTTGTGAAGGAAAGCTTGAATTCTTATTTTCGCCCTTCTCAAAATTATGGCTTGTATGTTCACCTCATTTCTTCCCTTGTGAAGGAAAGCTTGAATTCTTATTTTCGCCCTTCTCAAAATTATGGTAGGCTGGATAAGAGAATTTTCCTTCTCACTGTTTCTAGTGTCAATCATCTGAATGTCAGCAATAATGTCTTCATCATTCATAAATGCAACTTCTGTGTTGACTTCATAAAGAGATGGTGTTTCAAGCCATGCTTCAAGAAACTTCAATTCTTCTTCAAACTTAGTTTCTTTTTGTTGCCTCCCAATATATGCACAAACAAAATGTTAGATTTATAAAGAGGACCACATTTTCTTTTGTCTTCCTACTCCTTCAAGAGAGATTTCATTTCTCCATCTCTCCTTACTCCATTCCTATCTACTATCGTAGCTATTCCTTCAGCCTCTTGACTCAGTTCTGTTGCTGCAGGCATGTTATGCATTTGATCTGTATGTGAAGATAGACCTTCCTTCTCACCAAATAGTAATTCATCAATAAGATGATTTTCAATCATCAAATTGATCCACTCATCATGAGGTATATAAGTCTCATCAAACTTCATTTCTGCATTAGGAAAACTTTCAGGTTCTACAATAATGGATGTGTTTTCACCATCACAAGTTCCAATTACAGACACACATTCATCACCCATCATTTCATCTTTAGTTTCACAATCAAATATGGGATCACTTTCAAGAGCAATATCTTCAGCATCACTGCCCTCATTCAAACAGTATTTCATCCCTAAAACATCCCATAAAAATTTTGTACTAAGAATCTCTCAACGTCCATATATTATGGTTAGTATGATGTTGTCATCTACTACAGATGTTATAAGACTTAATGATGATGCATCTCCACTATCATTAATAACATCTTCCACATAATCCAGTAGATTTACCTTGCATAATAATTTTTTCATTTTATTTTCCCATATTTCATAATTCATGCCTGAAAAAGATGGTAAATATGGCATTAGCCATTTAATAATCTCACCAAGTTCCAAATCTGCATCTTGATCAGCTACAAGTCCATCAGCATTAACCTGAAACACATCAGTAAATTTAGTAAAACAATATTTTGCAATTTTCCTTTGATGCTTTCTCCTTAGCTTTCTACGAGACTCTTTCAGTTTACTTTGAAGACCCATTTTCTCCTTCTATTTTCTCCCTTGCATCAAGCACGCAAGAACACTTCAACCAAGAATACTCCACTTTCCTTGGGGCATTCAAGATGAAGCCTCGGCATATACATTCACCAAGCTCGAAGGATTTCTCAATAGAATTCAACCTCTTCAAAGAGTTGAAGCGCTTAAACTGTACACAGACCAACGATATTGAACTGAAATACCTCTTGCGATATTTACAGGGGTGTAAGTCCCCATGTTGATGCTGCAAAATTCCACCAAAATGAAAGTTATTGCAAACAATACAGGTTGCTTCGTTATCAGATCTTGATCTGGAACCTTTCCCTCTCAACTTTGGATTTCAGCATACCGCAAAACCTCCACAGTAGTTGCTACTAGGGACCAGATTTTAAAAAATACAATCTAATCCTGCCTGGAAGACATTAAACCCTACCACAGTCTGAACGGTTTACCGAAACAAAATCATTGATCCATAGCTCATTCCATAGTCGATCAGTTACTGATTTTCTATGAAGATAATTGAAGTTGTTAGATGAAGAGGGTGGATGAGGTTCAAAGCCCCTTACTAGTCCTATAATGCCAACTAAACTTGTCCACCAATTCATGCAATTCACACATCCACACTCCGAAAAAAAAGAGTCATTGCCACTGCGTAGATCCAGAGGCACACCTAGCTGCTCTCACGCAACTCCAAACTAATCCACAATCTTCCTTCGAATTCTCATGCAGCCATTAACAGGCAACATGGTAAAGTCGTCGATAGGAAACACACACCACTTCCTCTGTCTCTGTTTGGTGATCCACCCTCCTAGTGATCCAGCCTCCACACCTCACCTCAACATCCAACAGGCACCGCCAAGGCATAGCCTTCTCTTGGCCTCCACACAGCTTCTCCAACAGCAAATTCGTGGTGATGGGACTCTATGTAGCTCTAGTGCCTAACCTCTATGTAGCCAACATGATATCGACCTCCGCTGCTCCACTTCAACCTCTACATAGCTGCCTCGATTTCGATCTCTGCTGCAGCTGAGCGATGGATTTGAGCCTCCCGTGAACTCTTCAGGCATGTGGCTGGGTTAGCACACAATTCCTCTCCACAATTCCACTTGCAGCTGTTGTCACACTCACGCTGGTCAAGGGTTATTCAGAAACTTGAATTCAACCACAGTCAAGCCAGTATGCATCTCTCTCACCAAATGAAGGAATTCAATGCCTCGAGCGAAATGAAAGAAGCCGTTGCCTCCCAAAATGGGCTGCGGATCCTCATTTCCTCTTGCACTCCTACGCAGTCGCAGTCGAATTTTTTCAGGGATCTGGTCTCAGGTCATTGATTCAAACACAATGCCGATTTGACACATTGACTGTCGATCGAATCTCCTTTGCTAGCTCTCCCAGTAGCAACACCAGGTTGATTTCAGAGAAAAAGATAACACTTTCTGAGCATAGGTCAGTTTTTTCCCTCCTTGATCAATAACACGACAAACGCCACCGATCCTGATTCGATACAGAGGGAGAGGGCTCCTCCTTGTTTGCTCACATACTCCCTCCTAGATCTCTCACTTAGCTCATTCTGTTTGCAGGAGTGGCATACTCCAAATCAATGGAATGTTCAAGCAAACAAGTCGCTCACCATACACAGCTCGGGATATGAACAATAAATATCTCTCTTCATCATAGCGCTCGACCACACATAACTCTCATGTGCCCTAACCAATGATTTAGATTCACAATTACAATGTTGCGCTTCAACGCATTAGCTTCAGACGGTGGCCCACCACGCAAACGACAACCCACCACGTAGTAAGGTCTCAATTTCTTTCACATTCCTTTGAGCTCAAGGTAGGCGTGACTTAGCACCATGGTCTTGTGAAGATCTGCATGACTATACACCAGATAGTTGCAACGGGTGGCAAAATGAAAAAATGTGGAAGGGTAACAGTGGGATCGACACGTTTGTGCACCCAACACTTGCGACGATTTCAGCTTAGTCGCTATCTCCACTCATCTTATAGGATTGACAATCTTGAAGCTCTGATACCATGATAAAAACTCAATATCTTAACTAAATGACTCTTTAGGTTGAGATACCTAGAGAGTGTACAAACACTCATACAAGCTCAATATTCCATCAGGAAAGCAACCTAGTACATATAGGCTTTCAGACTATTGGGTGGTTTGAACCACTCCCTAACAAATAGGATCTCAATCCTATTCTAAAGCAACAAACAATTAAACATAGAAAAGATAACTTTCTCCAGTAATGCTAACATCCATCTCACTGCTTGCTTTTCATTGCATATTCCAATAATTTCTCGATCAATTATTCCCACAATGTTTCTTGCTTCATATGACCTCCATACTTGCATAATCATATAAGCTTCATCATTCTTATCAGATACATATACATAGTGGACACATCCACGTGAACTAAATAACATGGTATTAAATTAAATGCAGATATGTATCTCACCCATCATAAAAGAATCTGCATTTCAGCTCACAAATTGCAGTCTGTGTTCTTTCTTCTTGTGATAATTTTGAGGACAAGAACACCAAAGTTATAAACATCAGTTTTTATAGATACTTGCCTCAACATAGCATACTCTAGTGGAATATAACCGCTACATATACAGAGTACAATTTCAAATATCATAAAGTAAGGCAAAAGATTAGAAATAGGAGATGATAAGTTATTTGAAAAGGTAGCATAGTTGCAACCAAGATTGTAAATCCCATGACCATAAAAAATCTTAATCAAGAATATAAATGTACCCCATTTTCCAACCAAAAAATGGTATAATGTTTGACGTCTTGGGTAATTTCAAGCAACGTCATATGGTTAGTTATATGAAGGTAAAATATATGCATGGAAAATGTTTGATGTTACTATATGGGAGATTGGAGATGGGTTTAAGGTTATGATCAAGCTAGACTCTATGGTCGGTATGAAGGAATGATTCACTTTGTGGGCTCCTTTACTACAACACATCCATAATAAGGATATTCTTTATATGAAGCAGATACATTTAACATACAGTGACAGCTTTTGTATGGCTATACATGGAGTTCGGCATATGTATTAGACATCTGGGAAGGTCTCACACAAGAATGGGTACATTACACTAAAATTTTAATTGAAATAGATATCACTTTAGGAACAACATGATAAACTGATATGGAATGGAAATACTAAGAAAGAAGCTCCAATGGTAAAAAAAGATATATAAGCACTTATATCAGAAACTGCTGATACAAAATATAGATAAGTGGATTCAGGTCATGTGGAAGTGAGATATCCTGCTCAAGATGAAAACATTTTTCTCGCTGGCGATGAACGAAAAAATATTAACCTAGAATATCCTACAACAAAGAAGTATGATTGGACCTGGTATATATGGTCTATGTATGAATGATTTGGAAACATCGGAGTACTTATATTTATATAAGTGCTATTATGCATAAGAGGTATGGTCCGACACTCTTCTTTCTTTAGGTATAAGGTAAATTTAGTGCAATGGTAACTTGTCTAACTTTATTAAGAGATGGTTTCTTACCAAGAAAAGACATAAGGTTCTCCCTTTATTTGTTATTTGGACCATTTGGGGCATCAGGAATGCAGAAATATTTGAACAAAAGATAGGGAAGCCTCAGACATATACAAGATAGTATTAGCTTGATCCAAAATGGATCCAAAACACCCTCTAAGTATTTAAATAGAAAAACTATTGCATAATGATAAACCTTACAAAAAGTGGAAAACACTACCTGGAATGAAAAACATGAAGAAATAGTGGAAAACTTGCCTATCAAAGGTCAAAGGAATGATGCACATGAGTTGTCAGATCTAGCCAATCAATGGACTAGATCCGATCAGCATATCGCAATCAGCGAAGGCAGGCGAAGGCTATTGGAGGCTACTATATAAAAGTTGTGATAACGATCAACGTGGGTCAATGAGGACTATCGATCAAGTGCGCAAATCGACGACCCAAGTTAGCTTGGGATATCACATTAGCAACAAATAAAGGAGTGCTTACAACGGCCTAGGTGACTATGCGATATGTGATTGCGATCAATCGCATCACAATATCACATCACAGTAATACAACGGAGCGAGGTCGATATAAATATCACTTGTAATAGCCAGACCTGATGGGGTTATAGATGATATTTAACATACTTTGAGATCTGAAAAACATCATTTTTCTGTGTATTTCACATTTTCGCCGAATAAATGAAATACAAAGGAAATGTGCCTAATGCGATAAAACCGAACCCGATGGAACTTATAGATGCAAATATATAATATTTCAAGTCCACCATAAAGCCATTTTGTAGGATTTTCAGTGTTTTAATGTATTTTTAGAAATACAAAGGAAACCACGGTATAGGGGTACTTACAACTTGTGATAGCGATTAGAGGTGGACCTGATAGGAGTATAGGGTGGATTTAAGGATATTTAAAGTCTTATAAACAACAATTTGGTGAATTTTCCCATGTTTTTAGTGTATTTCTCTGTGTAAATAGAGAAGGCTACTTTTAGGGATTTCAAAAGCCCAATGGCCCCTTCTGTTACAGAACAGGTGGCCACCTTCCCTAAAGACGTTATGCCAAGATTGGCTAATGCTCAGAGGGGATTTGAGTAAACAGAGGCTAGGAGCCAGAGAGCTCGACAAGGGGAAATGAATAGAGAATGTCGATTAGCTTAAAAGCCACAGAAGACAGAAGATAGAGGCAAGCAATACTGAGACAAAGAGAAAACAGAGACAGAGAGTGGAAGAAAGAGTATGTGTACTCAGAGAGGCTAGAGGGATTCAAGCAAAGTCCTACTATTTTGTATTTGTGTTTTGAGACTCAATTCGAGCTCACATTTTGTAAAACTCTGTTCTTGAAAAACATAATAGAGAGGTCACCACTGAAGGTTGGACCAGGAGATGTAGCTGAAGAATTTTGGGTGAACTCCATATTAAACTTGTTGTGTTATCTGAGTTTGTCTATTATGTTTCTCTAACTGCTCATTTCTTATATTATACACAATCTTCTCGATCTTCTGCACTAAGTAATATAGGTAAATCCATGCACTTGAGTCTGTAATACCTTAAAAGTAATATAAGATCTTCATTTTCAAATCAAGTGGTATCAGAGCTTTTGGTTTTTGGTTTTTTAAGGTTAGACAAGCTTGTGCTGGATTTTTTTTTAATGCTAACTAGGTCAAAGCTTAAACTGGGAAAAGGAGAACTTGTTGAGGCCAACCCTGAAATTGGAAGAGTCTATCCGAGGAGGAGAATATCAGAAGAAACTCATTTGGACTCAGAATCTCAGTTCATGGATAGTTTTATGGCCATGAGGGCCATGGTGGAAGAGATGTGTCGAGAATTTAAGAAGGGTCAAGGTGAAAGCACCTCAACACCCAAGCAATACAAAGGAGCTGAGGAACCTTCTCTAGATGCCCCTCTAGAGGAGGAAGGGAAAGGGGAAAGCCTCCTCCATCGTCTCCTCCACCATCTCCTTCATCATCATCATTTCCTAGCCTTGAGAAGAAAAATAAGAAGACTTATGTGATTAAATTAGTTGTAAAATTTGATTTGCTAATTTATGATAGGGAATTAAATGTAGAAAAGCTAGATAACTGGATTAGACAGATTAATGTATATTGTAGGGTGTAGAACATTGATTCAGAAAGGAGAAATATTTAGCTAGACAGCCTTCACCTTAGAGGAAATTCCCTAGTGTGGTGGGAAGGCAGGACACAAGTTGATTTAAAGAAGCATGGTAAAATTCTTTCTTGCTGGAGTGAATTTGTTTCTGCCTTTAAAAAACAATTCTATCCACTAGCTTATATGTAGCAAGAAATGATGAGTTGGCAAACTCTTCACCAATTAAAGGGGAAAAGTGTACAAAGTTATACCGAGGAATTTAGAAAAAGAGCTTTAACTCTAGGCATTTCTCTAGACTCACCTGAAACTTTGTTGAAGTATATAGGTGGTCTGCATAGCTATTTGAGGCACACCATTCTCATGTTTAACCCCACTAGCCTAGAGATGTATTAGTTGAGGCTACACATCTAGAGGCTAGAGGCAAGAATGTGAACCCAGAGATTGGGGGATCATCAAAACCCTCTACAAGAAAAAACAAGGAAAAGAAGAAGCTAAGATGGAAAGAGAGGAAGGCAAACGTTATACAGAAAGACAAACCTTCATGCATTCACTACAAGAAGGATGGACACGATGATGAACACTACTTGTCTTTGCATCCAGAGTTGAAACCCAAGAATTTTGGTGGTAAGAAGATGAAGATTGCTTCTACTATTTAGAAAGTCTTGGGGTCAGAGTCAGGTGATGAAACAACAGTCACAACTAAAGGTATAAAAGGTAAAAATTCTGAAGCATCTACAAGAAATTCTACACAACCTATTGATAATGAAGATAATGAGAGGAAAGGACATGAGCTTTTTCATATTAGAGTTATTTCCAAGCATCAAAATATTGATACTTTATTTGATAGTGGATCACAAGTAAACTTGATTTCTGAAGCAATTGTAAAAAAGTTGGGATTACTAATCACACCTCACAAGAAGCCATATCCATTAGGTTGGGTATATGATAAAGCAAAGCTACAAGTGACTAGAAAATGTAAACTTAGGTTTGCTATTGGGTCAACATTTGTAGATGAGGTTGAGTTAGATATAATTCCCTTGGATATAAATGGTATTGTTTTAGGAAGTCCTTACTTGTATGATAGAAAAGCCATTTTCTATAGAGTTGAAAATAAGTATCAACTCACTAAAGATGGAATAGAGTATATTGTAAGAGCTCATAAACTCAAAAATACTTACTCTTTCATAAACTCAGGGTAGATGAAAAGAATTGTAAATTCATGCAAGCAAATTTTACCAATGGTTGTAAAGGAAAAGAACCGTAACAAAACCTATATATTTGAGGGCTCTGATGCTAAACAGAAAGATGATTTAGAAAAAGTTGTTTTAGAATATGATATCCTATTTCATGAACCTAAAGGTCTACCACCCAAAAGGGAAATAGTACATGATATTCATTTGCAGCAAGATGCTCCATTGCCTAACATTGGAATGTACAGGTTATCTGCTTTAGAGAATGCAGAGATTAAGAAGCAGGTACAGGAACTGCTCCAGAAAGGGTTCATAAGACCAAGCACATCACCATGTGGATCTCCAATCGTGTTGGTGAGAAAGAAAGATGGTTCGTGGAGGATGTGCATTGATTACAGAGCACTGACTAAAATAATGATCAAGAATCGTTATCCTCTTCCTCGCATTGATGATTTATTAGATCAACTAAAAGAAGCAGTTTACTTTTCCAAGTTGGACTTGCATAGTGGCTATCATCAGGTCAAAGTAGCATAACAAGATGCATGGAATACTACTGAAGAAAGGATTGTATGAATGGTTGGTTATGACTTTCGACGTAACTAATGCTCTTGCCACTTTCATGAGAGTTATGAATTATGTACTCATACCTTTATTGATGATTTTGTAATTGTATATTTAGATGAAATTCTTGTTTTTAGTAAAACATGGAAAGAACATTTGAAGCATGTAAAGCAGACTCTAGATGTTTTGAAAAGAGAAAATCTCTATGTTAAGTTATCGAAATGTGAATTTGGCAAAACATTTTTAAATTATTTCAGTCATATTGTAGGGGGTGGTGAATTGAAGAAAAATCCCTCTAAGGTTGAAGTCATTGTGAACTGGCCTAAACCCAAATCTGATACAGATGTTAAGAGCTTCCTAGGAGCAGCACAATATTGGAGAAATTTTATTGCTAATGTTTCCTTGATTGTAGCTCCCTTACATGCTTTAAAAGGATTTCACAAGGTGTTTTAGTGGGGAGGCAAACAACAGAAAGCCTTCAACACCTTAAAAGAAAAAATTAGTACAACACCAGTACTAGCATTGCCAGATCTTCAACATCCATTTGAGATTGAAACATATGCCAATGACTATGCCATGGGAGCAGCGTTGATGCAACACGGTAAACCCATATGCTATCATTCTGAGACATTTAATTCTGCAATAATTAATTATCCCACATATGATAAAGAATTGTATGCATTAGTACAGAGTGTGAAAAAGTGGAAACGTTACTTAATGGGCAAGCAAACGATCATCCATACAGATCATGAACCACTTCAATATTTGCACTCACAAACTAAATTGCAACAATCAAGACACTTTAGGTGGATGGGTTTTCTACGACAGTTTCATCTAGTCATTAGATATAAGAAGGGCATATACAATAAAGTTGCAGATATATTTTCCAAACCAATCATAAATGCATCTACTATACTTAAGCATAACTCAGTAATGCATGAAAGCTACATTGAACAATATGCTCAAGATATAGATTTTAAAGATTTATATGCAACTTAAAGTCATGGAAAACAATTAGAAGAATTGGATTATTATATTAAGGACCAACTCTTGTATCATTTGGGAAAGTTATGCACTCCACAAACTGAAAGAGTTAACATAATTCGAGAAGCACATACTTCTATTATATCAGGTCACTTTGGTGTAAGTAAAACAGTTGCACAACTGCAAAGGTTCTGTTATTGGCCTAGAATGCATGAAACAATTTCTAGATATATTAAAGGGTGTACCATGTGTACTAAAAGCAAGCCCAGCAATAGAAAACTAGGGTTGTACACTCCACTTCCAATTCCTTTTCATCCTTGGGAAAGTGTTTCCATGGACTTTGTTGGGGGATTGCCAAAATCTAGAAAAGATCATGATTATTTATATGTTATTTCAGATAGGTTCAACAAAATGTGTATTTTAATACCTTGTAACAAGAAAATTACAGCTGAACAAACTTCGAAGTTGTTCTTTCAGCATGTTTGGGTTCATTTTGGGTTACCCACTTCCATTGCATCTGATCGAGATTCCCGATTGTTGGGAAGTTTTGGTCAAGTTTGTGGGAGTTGATGGACACCAGATTGAAGAAGAGCACAACCTTTCATCCACAAACATATGGCCAAATAGAAGTAGTCAACAGGACAGTTATCCAGTTGCTCAGGGGCTATTGCAGCAAGCATCCCAAGCTTTGGGATGAACATTTGTGTTATGTGCAACATGCTTACAACTGTGCTAAGCACTCTTCTACACAAATATCTCCTTTTGAGATTCGTTTTGGTCTTACACCAAAGTCTCCCTTGGATTTTGTCTTTGGAAAAGACATAGTGGTTGATGGACATAGTGATGTGGACAAATCAACCAAGTTCATTTAAGAGATCCAAGAAATTCACCAAGTAGTACAAGAATAGCTGGAAAAGAGCCAGGCCAAGTACAAGGTGAGGCATGATAAGCATCGAATTGAACATAGCTTCCAAGTTGGTGGTCAAGTCTAGCTGTATATCAGCAAAGACAAAATGCAAGGTGAAGGTAAGAAGCTGAAGCTAATAAGGTATGGGCTTTTCAAGATACTTGACAGAATTGGTGAAAACGTTTTTCGCCGATTTGCCAACTTACATGCATATCTATTCAGTAGTTAATACAGAGAACTTGAGACTATTTGAACCTTCATTGATTGAGGATACCGAAGAGAAAAGTCAGCTACCTTCTATTCATGATATGTTTCCTAAATATCTCAGTAAGTTGCGTGAAGATACAGTTTTGGACAAGAATGTGAGAACTACACGTAGAGGGGATATTGAGTACCTCAGAATTGGACTCAAAGGTTCAAAACCAAGCAATGGATGATGGATGGAAATTGACCAAGTGAGGAAGTTGTATCCTCACTTGATCGATGATTAAAAACCAACTTTTGGTGGTCCAAAATCTTTTTTCAGTGGGCAGGCATGATCCAAAATGTATCCAAAACACCCTCTAAGTCTTTAAAATAAAAAAACTATTACATAAGGAAAAAACTTACATAAGGCAGAAAACACTATCAGGAATGAAAAACATGAAGAAAGAGTGGAAAACAAGCCTATCTGAGGTCAAAGGAATGATGCATAGGAATCATCAAATCTCGCCAATCAACGGTCCAGATCGGCTTGGCATATCACAATCGGCAAAGGCAGCCAGAGGCTATTGGAGGCTAGCATATAAAAGTTGTGATAGCGATTAGTACGGGTCCCCAGGTTAACTCACGATATCACATTGACAACTTATAAAGAGTGCTTACAATGGCCTAGGGGACTATGCGATATGCGATTGCGATAAATCGCATTATAATATCACGTCGGAGTAATACAACGGAGCAAGGCCGATATAAATATGTCTTGCGATAGCTGAACCTAATGGGGTTATAGATGATATTTAACATATTTTTAGATCTATAAAATGACCATTTTCTCTGTATTTCACATTTTCGCTAAATAAATGAAATACGAAGGAAATTTGCCCGATGCGATAAAATCGGACCCGATGGAAGTTATAGATGCAAATATATAATATTTCAAGTCCGCCATAAAGCCATTTTGCGGGATTTTCAGTGTTTTAATGTATTTTTACAAATACAAAGGAAACCACGGCACATGGGGCACTTGCGACTTGCGATAGCGATTAAAGGTGGAACCGATAGGAGTATAGGGTTTATTTAAGGATATTTGAAGTCTGATAAGTGACAGTTTGGCAAATTTTCTCATGTTTTTAGTGTATTTCTCTGTGTAATCAGAGAACACTATTTTTGGGGATTTCAAAGGCCCGATGGCCCCTTCCGTTGCAGAACGGGTGGCCACCTTCCCTGAAGACGTTATGCCATGATTGGCTAATGCTCAGAGGGGAATTGAGTGGACAGAGGCTGGGAGCCAGAGAGCCCAAGAAGGGGAATCGAATAGACAGCATTGATTGGCTTAAAAGCCCTAGGAGATAGAAGATAGAGGCAAGCAGTAATGAGACAGAGACAAAACAGAGACAGAGAGTGGAAGAAAGAGTCTGTGTACACGGAGAGGCTTGAGGGATTCAAGAAAACTCCTTCTATTTTGGATCTGTGCGTTGAGACTAAATTCGAGCTCACATTTTGTAAAACTCTGTTCTTGAAAGACATAATGGAGAGGTCATCAATGAAGGCTGGACTAGGAGATGTAGCCCAAGAGTTTTCAATGAACTCCATATTAAACTTGTTGTGCTATGTGTGTTTGTCTATTATGTTTCTCTAACTTCTCATTACCTGTATTATTCACAACCTTCTCGATCCATTGCACTAAGTAATATAGGCAAATCCATGCACATGAGTCTGTAATACCTTAAAAGTAATCTAAGATCTTCATTTTTAGATCACAGCTTATGTGAAAATGAGGCTAAAATACAGATACAAAGGTTTAAGGGATACAAAGAACAATACATATGGGGAAGTTATCATGTAGGCATTTTTGACAGTGCATGTAAAGAGAGACTTTGTGGTTTGGGGGTGGTCATTGTCATTAATCTTGAACATTTTTGGTGGGAAAGTGGTAAGGGATCAAATAGTAGGGTGGAACTTTTAGCACTTTGGAGAGTTCTAATTGTAGCGAAATGGCTCAAGATAGACAATATCCAGATCTTTGGGGATGTAAAGAGAATTATAGAATGAGTGATGCACAATAAAAATTTCAATCCACTCATTCTAAAAAAATGGATGAATAGGATTCAAGTGATGACGATAATGTTCTAAGAAATACATTTTGAACACATATATAGCAAACAAAATTGGATAGCAGACATGCTATCAAAGAGAGGGATGAAGAAGCCAATAGGGAATTTTTTTTTCTCAACATTTGAATAGGAATAGATGATCAACTCAGAAAGCATGAATTATGCATAGTGTTAAAGGGAGGATGTGACTTCCACACAAGAAGGACAAGCATAAAAAGAACAATTGAACTTTTTGTTTTTTTTTAAGTGATGATGGTAATCTATTTTGTTTAGAGTTAATACTAGTATGTAGAATTTATAATTTTAAATATACAAGTAACATAGATGACTAAAGATCAAAAAGTGACTTAATGGTCCTTTACTGAATAGTTAATAACGTAGACAAATCCAGTTAGTTTTTTTATAAGTAAATGAAAAAGAAAAAACCTAGACAATGTACTATTCTTTTCTTAATACAAAAATGTAGTGGTTTTTTTTTTTTTTTTTTTTTTTTTGTTACTGCTAAAAAAAATATGATTAGAATATTGTCAATCCTATTGAAATAAAATCAGCATTGAGTAAAAGATCAGCATTAATAATGTGTGGGAGTAATGATTGTATTGAAATCTCACTAAGTTCCAACAACTCTTGCAGTACTGATGTGAGTTTGGTTATTAGGGAAAATCCTGGCTAAACCAGAATCTATTATCTTAGGGTTTAGTTCCTTGTCCAACAACACATTTCTTGCTTTAACATCTTGATGAATAATATGCGGTCTCGAGTCCTGATGAAGATAGAGAAGCCCACGATCTGCTCCCACTATTATATTATAACGCTTCCCCCAATCAAGCTGGTTACGTTTGATTGGGGCTGTATCCATGCATGACATTAATTAATTTGGCATAATCTAGATATGCTTGTTCAAACAGTAATAATTTTAATTTTCCATCTACTTGCATAATAAAATGAAAGCCACTCACTGAATAAAATTTGATCAAGGCTCTTATTGGGTAAGTATTCGCAGACTAGCAATCTTTTTTATCTCTCTACACAACAACCTAGTACGCATTTTAATCTGATCTAAAAATAATTGCATGGATTTTTTATTATGAGGAAATGGAATATCAGAAATATCTCTGATTCTATCTGGATCAATATAAATACAATCCTTTGAAACAATGAAACCCAAGAGCTTACCTTGATCAAGAGAAAAAAATGATTTCTTTGGATTGAATGAGATACCATACATTTTGCAGCATTCAAATATTTATTTCAGATCATGCAAATGATTTGATCTTTTCTTAGAGAACACAGTAATATAATCTAAATAGATAAATACTGACTTGTTGATTAGTCCTTTGAATGCTATTTCCATCTCTCTTTGGAATGTAACTCCAACATTGATTAACGTGAAAGGCATTTCTTGATAGGCGTAAGTTCCCCACTTGGTTCTAAAGGTAGTCTTAAGTCTATCATTAGGGTGGACCAAGATTTGATTATATCCTGAAAAACCATCTAAAAAGGACATTAGTTCAGAACCAGCTACTGAATGGAGAGCTTGCTCCATGGTAGGTAAAGGGAAGTTATCCTTTTGACTTGCTTTATTAAGATTTCTAAAATCAATACAAATTCTAATGTCACCATTTTTCTTCCTTACTAGGACCATGTTGGACACCCAATTTGAATGTCTAACAGGAAAAATTATCTTACCTTTCAAGATTTTGTTTAATTTAGCTTTTATTTGACTCTCTAAGTTAGGATGAATCTTTCTTAATTTCTATTGTACTGGTTTTTGTTTAGAAAGCATTGGAATCGTATGTTGTATGATAGATGTATCATATGTTTTCAAATCATCATATTTCCAAGTGAAGGAATTTTTATATTTATGCAATAATCTAATGAATGCAATTCTTTCTTCCGAAGAAAGTCCTAATCCCAAATTGATGTTTTGTGGATTCTCCTTAGTAACAAGGGTTATCAATTCAAATCTCAAAGTAGAACTTTGGAGCTTTGAATTAGTAACATTTTTAAACCTGTCTTTGATGTCATAAATATCTTCAAGCTTGACCACTGGTTTAGGTATTAAGTTTTATTCAAGCTTTTCCTTCATTTGAAGGTTATGGTTACTTTCATCAATAATTTGATCGTCATAGGATTTTTCAGAAGTTAAGAAATTTAAAATGTCTTCATCGTGATTGAACGCTCGCTAGTTAGTGACATTATCAGGAATTGATGGTCTAAAAATTAACTCTACTGAAAATCTATTGGGACTATAATATTCAAATGGAAGAAGCTTACAAGCAACATTAGCTAGTAAATTTGCTACTGCATTCTGGGACCTAGGGATAGGATAAATATTGAATGCTAAAAATTGAGATATAAGGTCATGTACCAAGGACTGATAGTGTTTAAGGTGACTAGAAAGGTAATGAATATTATTTTTGACTTGTTTTATAGCAATTTCCGAATCACCGAACACTTTCAAATATTGAACTTTAAGACCAATTGCTTTGTAATGTCCTTGAATCAAGGCTTCATGTTCAACTGTATTTTTTATGCATTCAAATTCCAACCTGCATGATAACATGGTCTTTTCTCCCTCGGGACTAACTGAAACACATCCTGCTCCTGCACCTTCACTCGATTTAGACCCATCAAAATATAATGACCAAAACAAAGGTTTATCTATGGTTCTATTTACAGTTTCCTTAGCAATTTTAAAACGCCTTGATGTATCTATTTGAGAAAAAATTTCGATTTGAGATGTGAAATTATTAACTGAGAAGGGTGATGGTTGAGCAGTAAAATTTCCAAAAAATGATTCAGATGAGTAATTCCCCAAAATATTGTGATTGAATGCTATTGGCTGATTTTATTGTTCGAACTCAGTGACCGTATGGGTCATGTGTTTCTCTCTATCAATCTTTATTTGATTTGGCTTTCCTTTATAAGGCAGCCACATATGAGACCAATCTATGGAAATATAACCATGAAGTTTCTCAAACCAGTCTCTACTCAAAACCAAACCATAGAATTTAGGTATATGAGAGATTAAAATATGAATTCTCTGAACCACTCTTAGATCAGCTGATAACCTAATAGTAACTGAGTTGATTTCTCCTAAAACCTGGACCTTAGTTCTACCCAACTGGAGAATATGAATTGCAGATTTTTGGGGTTCAATGTTTAGTTTGAAATAAACTGAAGTTGGCATTATATTTGAGGAAGCCCCTGAGTCAATCAAACAGTTGTGTAGATTCCTATTATAGATCTCATGGGTTAAGATAAAAGGAGTATGGGAATTCAATTTATCTCTGATTAAGACATCATCAGTAGGTTCTACTCTACTAGGAGGTGGCTTACCTACCTCATTAGCAGCTTTGGAAAATACAACATTTCGAAGAGGAGAAGAAGGTACAACATCTAACTTCTTAAGCAACAAGTTTTGTTGATGTTTGAGTTTACTAAGCTCAAACATAGTGATATTTTCCTTTGTTTTCTTCATGTCTTCAATAATGTTGTAGTCCATAGAATCTGTAACTACTAATGTTTCAATGTTGGAGATAGATTTGAAGTTGAAGGCTGATTTTGAGAAGGTATCGCTGTGGATTTCTTTGTGGGAACATTTTCTTTAGTAGTAGTACATGTATTCCTTTTCTTCTAAGTTATTTGAATAGGTTCAGGAGTACCCTTACTCCTGGTAGTTACAGGGAAAGCTTCCTGTTCATTTTCTGTATCAGAATTAGGCAAAAATAAAGTCCCACATTCCATGACATTCTATAGTTACCTCTTCTTCCGGTTCTTTAGATGATAAGATTGTTTCTTCTTCTTCTTCCTCTTTGGGATTTGAGTCTACATTGGATATAGCATTTGGTGGCTTTGATTCAGGTTTCTTAAAGTTTCTAAATTGCCTTTTTGTTGAAGTCTCAGCTACTTGTTTCTTGATTTCTACCATTTCATTTGACATAGTCTTCAGAAAATTTTGAAGACCTTCCATATCATATGGATCTTTAGCCATTTTCTTCTTTGAATCATCTTTGAAAGAGACTTTTTTAGATTTTCTGTCTTCAAGAGTAGCTTTCTTTTCTAATGCAATAATGTGTTTCTCTACAACAAGTGCCTCTTTCATATTTTCTGCTAGAGTTGGTTTTGTAGCTCTGTCTACAAAGATAGATATATTTGAAGGCAAAGATTTTATATACCATTCGCTTCTGATTTGCTCACTAGGTTTAGAGGGAGTTGGAATCTTATTCAAGAGTTTATTAAACCGTGAATTGAACTCTTTTATAGGTTCTTTAGACTCTATCCTAAGATTCAAAATATCATTGATCAACAATGCTAGAGATCTATCATCACCATATTTAGTCAAGAACTATTCATGAAAAATGTTCCAACTAGTAATGGATCTTGATGGCAAGGAAAAATACCAGGACCCAACTGATCCTTGTAAGGTATAAGGGAAAAGTCTAACAACGACATCTTCCTCTGTAACTCCTTTTAAATTAACTGCCAACATGAAGTTGTTAATATGCTCATCGGCTTGTATGCTTGCATCTGGATTAAATTTCGGCAACCATTTTTCAAGATGTACTGGAAATGGGTGTAATGGTGCAGGCATCGTGACTGCACGAGGATTATTCCATGGATTCTGTGCCATTGTTGAACTACTACTAGATGACAGTGCTGATGAAGTTCCAGATGATTGGGAAGGAGAAAATATTGAACTTTGAGGAGGTTGAGAAGCAAATGTTGAAGTTCCAGTTCCCTGTTGAACAACAATCTATAACGGAGGAGTGGATGGTTGACTTCACACTAGAAAAGATGAAATGGAGGATGATGATGAGAAAGTCTCACTATCAGATCCTTTAGTTGTTTTTCTTGCCCTTTTCCTTTTAGTTAAAGGCAACTCAGTAGGTTCAATACCAAGCTTTTCACTCTGAAGTCTAGTGAGGGGTTCAGAAGGAATGAATTGCAAAGTCACACTACCTTGAGATACCTTAGATTTCTGTGGTGATATTGAGAAGCCTTGAATTTTATGGATGAGAGACTAAACTTCAGGAGACTCTGGAGTTAATCATTTTGGGATATTTTGGGATTGAGTAACGGTTTTTTTCTCCTCTTCTTCTCGTTTGAAAACTGCAGTTCCAGCATGCAAAGGAGAAGTCAGAGGTGAGGTGGATGGAGATTTACTCTCAGAATGGGTTGTAGGTTTGGGTATGCTCACCATTCATGGTTCATGCCCTCCTTCTAGCACCAAAAATGTTGATTCCTCAAAATTCGTTGCATCAACATCGGGGAAAACCACCCGGTCCGGACCTTAAAGGAAACTCCTTTTCTGTTTGGTGTGGTGGCTCCGACTAGATATAATGGGACCAATTTCCCAATGATTTGTAAATAGGATGGATAAGTGATTGGTTTTCTATTATCTAATGATAATGGTGGATGATTTATTCTAAAATGTAAAATTATAAACAACTAATATATCCTGGGAAATTTCCATTTTAGTGCAACTTTTGATGATCTTTATCTACAAATAGGCATATAAATGAATCCATTGCTAAATAAAGAAGTTCATTCACATGATAATTACTTTGTTCAAGTATTTGAACAAAGTAATAATTAAAACATTATTACGCTATTCTTCATATATCATTGACATAAATACGATTGAAAGAATAACATTCCTTCAACATGCAATGGTGATAAGTACAAGGACTGTTGTTAAAACACATACATATATTAAATGATAGAAATATTGAATAAAAGTTGGTTCATATAAAAGAATGCAGCAAAGACATAGATAATAGTACCATATGTAATTTGAATCCCTTCTGATATCAATCGCATTCAGATCCGGTTTTCCAACTTAGAAATACTCTCACAAAAAGCAATAGTGCATATCTCATCAAAGTATTCTTCATTAAAATTCAGTATATATGTCGAGTCTTCATAAATATATATATATATATATATATATATATATCGGAAGCACAATAGTGCGACTCCCGATCCAAGTTTTGATACAAAAATTCAGGACTCTTTCTAAAGACATGAAAGGGTCTATAAATACTATATAAGCTAACTAACTATGAAATAAAATACTATGAGGTGGTATAACCAAATCATGAAAATCTCCTTGAAATAGGCATTCTTGCAGTCAGTAGAATGATTCGTTGTTTCAGTCGATCATCCTTTGGCTTGAGCTTGCATAGAGCGAGCATTGGTTGCACTTCTGCAGGGTGACTCAGACATGAATGTAGTTGGGTTGAATATGTAGCATCATGAATTTCAGGAATCATGTAACTGATTGCATCGGTTAAACATTTTAGTGTTTCCTTTTGACTATGCGGTTCAAACTTTGGACGCCTGCGATTAATCTCTCCTTCTTTTCTAATTCTTGTTTGCATGTCTGTTCTAATGCTTTAGCTAATGGTAATTTACCTGGAGTACATTCTGAAATCAAATTAGACAGATAAAGAGTATCATTAATTAATTTAATCAAATTACCAGTTGTTGATCTACATCTTGAAGTTGCCCTTTCTACTTTCATCAATTGGGATTACCATTCTAGGAAAAGAATTTCCTTGTGTGATTCTATAATTCGAGGGAGATTTGCAGCTTGCCCTTCATTGGTTTCTTGCCAAGCAAGAAAGTTTGTTAATGTCTCATCAGCCTGCTCCAAATTTTGCCTTGCATCAACTAATTTGTCAATCATTGGTGAAGAAATTTCATAGAGGGGCTCAACAAGAGAAATATTATGACATAAGAAATTTAATTGTTTAATCAAAACTTTATTGATTTGGAGAGATTTAGATTTGAACTCTGTTGCTTGAGGAAAACTTTTGAAATTTTCTATTTGTTGTGACAGTTGAGCGATTTGCTCATCTTTCGTTTGGCTCAATTGTTCGTTCATTAACTTCAGCTTGGCCAATGCTAAGGATAATTATTTTTGTTTCTGCACTGTACTTTGGTCTATCCTCTGCTTCTCCTTGAGCAATTGCTCATTTAGCTGGTTATTTGATTGCTGTTGCACTGCTAACTATTGTTCTAACTGCTCTATTCTCTGTTGTCTTTCGGATACCTGCGCTTCCAGTGAAACAATTGTCTGATCTTTTTCTTTGAGTAAATTGCTAACTTCTGATGCTTTATTCATAGTAGTTGTCGAATATGCTCCGGCATATTGAGAGAGTTTTGTATGGTCTTCAGAAGGATTAATTTCTTCTCTCCATACCACATTAGCCATTTCCCTTTGTGTAGGTAAAAGAGAAGCTTGATCAAACTTTCTCTTTTTCCTCTGTCTTTTTACTACAGGCTTATGCTTAGGGCTGTAGAAGACATCTAAAGGTGGTATTTCTTCTACATGTAGGATGATTCCATCAGATGGATTTTCTAGAATTATCTCCATATCTTTCTAGGTGATGGGTGGGCCATTGGTTCCTCCAGTAGGAATCATATTAGCTGTTGTTTTGTAACCAGTTGTGACTTCAAGTGTGCTGAATCCCTGTAAGGTCTCAGTATTACTTATAATGGAATTGAACTGTTGCCATTCTTTAAGAAGCTTGGGATCAATCTGAGTATCTGTATCCATGAGTTGGCTATGTTTTCCTTGGCTGAGCTACTCCAGTTGTTGTTCCTATTCCTGTTCCCGTCCCTGTTCGGAGATCTTTTCCAAATCAGAGGTCTTATCAATAACTATTTGTTCATCTTTATGAGATGACTGGACCGTAGGAGCTGTGACTAAGGGGTTTAAAGGCAGAGTTTACAACCTCTGTTCTCTAAGCCTATTAAACACTTCTAGTCCTTCATCATGATATTTGATTCTAGCTAATGATTTAACCTGAAACAAAGATTAGGATGACGAAAATAGATCATCGAAGTCATCCTTTTCATGATCAAACTTTGCAAGTTTGGCTTGTTCAAGAACATTATAGGCAGCTTTTCTTGGATCATATTGTTTGTTGGGAATTGTTGCAAGATTTAGAATTTGTATTTTTCTTCCTCCTTTTCTGCATGTTTGTAATCATGAAGAGTGAAAACACTATGTCTTAAAGGGAATATGGGTCATACCTGTTTCTTGGAATTCTAAGGGTTTTGGATGTCCCTTCTATTGTTATTTGATATGCCAATTCCCGAGCTAACAGTTTATCAGGCACATATAGGGGAAAGACATGGGATTTTGTAAGGCTACCAAAAATCCTTATATAAGTGAATTTTTCCTCCCCAAACCAACTTCTGACTGCTTTCAAATCTGTTTTTGCTTCTGGGGATACCCTGGGAGCAGGCTTATAAAAAATGGAGTAATAAATAGGTACAATAAAACCGTTGCAGATTTTATATAGATGATTTTTGTAATTAGCCTTCCATAACTGATCATGATAGATATGGATTGGTTTAGGGTCTACGGGGGTCCATCTCCACCCGAGAAATGGAAATGAAGAATTGGAACAAATAGTATCCATAATGAATGCATTGTAATAGAATGGGCAAATGGTCCTAGTAGTTTGATATGCATTTGGTTTGTACTCTAGGATTGTTGTGGCTAGTTTGTTAGATAAAATATTGGCCCAGTCCATCACATAGCCATTGATTGCTTCCTCCATTAGAGGGACCATTTATATAGTGAACTTAGTAGAGTCATGTATTCCCCACATTCTACACATCATAGCTCCAGCATAATAGTAAGGAGAAGCCAATGAGTCCACAGAGTACTTACCCGATGATTCGTGCTTATGTTTCTCAGGGAAATGTCTCCACTGCTTAATTGGGGCTGATTCTAACTCGTTTTCCTTTGCAAACACTTCTAGGAATGCTTTGTTGTACTCCTTCTCAGGGGTAAGTGATACATTTTCCTTAGTTAATTAGGTTGAAACAAGCCGAATATCCTCCCGTCAACTATGCAAAAGGTTCTTCTTGTAATTGGAATTTTTTCCACCACCCATCTCACAATGTCAGTATATGGGAGGACTTTTCCTTGCGCAGCTATTCTTCAGGCTCTTCAACTTCAATTAGATTATAGATACTTTCCCAACTAGTGTTTCCTAGTCCGAGACATGTCGTGTCTAATATTAAGCCTTTTTTACTTGGTTCGGGATCTTTGGCTGGCTGAGCTGCTGCTATGGATTTCTTTGATTTCCTTCCCATTTTACTTCACATTTCTGGTTTCAGTGGAATTCTGCACAAGCGATTGAAAAACCGTGATACAGAGAAATGTTGTAACAGACCAATATGATAATGAAAAAAAGAGTTACGTCGCTCTGCTAGTGGTAAATGGAATATAGTTAAAGATTGCTGCAGATGAAATCTAAAGAAAATACCTACCCTTAACTACTTCATTGAATAGCCGTTTAACTTGTAAATCATGGTAAAGAAGATTTTAAATGCCCATCATATCGCTTATATTCCGAATGATTCATTCAAGCGTGCCTTAGATTTCTTTGATGGATGATCAATCATAAATCACAAATCAGTGATCGTGAACGTCAAGAGAAAGGCTTTAATGCATGTTTTTAAATATCTTCGATCACTGAAAGGTGATAAAATGCATGCAAACCATTTTAATTATGTTCTCGAGATGTGCGCCTAATTAATATATTGAAATTAGGAACGGACTCGAGCTTTATTGTTTTGTCAATGTGATTTCGCTGATTTCCGATTGTGATATACTTTATCGCATTAAAATATTTGAGCCTGCCTTGGTTTATGTGTTGGCTTGTTGTTGTCATCGCCGATTTGCCGATTGCGATATGCTTTATTGCATCAGAGGAATTAAGGGGCTCCATTATATTGTACTTGGAATTTGGCTTTTCCAATTTCTGATTACGATCACCTTTTCGGGTGGGAGAGAATGGATAAGGTTTATTGTGGCTTTGCGTATGTTTCCTTTGTTATTGCGATACGCGATCTTCCGATCGCTTTATCGCAATAACGAAGAGTTTTATAATATTTTTAAAGTAACGCTTTTATTTACATTCAAAATGCTTTTAAAATGATTCATTTACCTTAAGCCTTTTAATAATGGTTTTTCATTATGATGGGTTAATACCAATTTTATTTACGAACACACAAATCTTATCTAAGTTGAAATAAAGGGAGTCATTTCTTATTTAAATTTTATGTAAATATTTTTTAAGAAATGGCGGGTTGTTGGTTAGCACAACAGGTACATGGTATTGAGAAAGGCCTAAAACTATAAAAGGAGGAGAAGATCATTGGGCCAAGGTGTGCAAGTATCGAATATCTGATGAAGTGTGAGATATAGTATGCAGGTTATTGGGTTATGGTGCACAACTGGATCTGAACTAAGGATGAACCTTAGCTAATCAGATCTAATGATGAATCAGGATATTAAGGTGTAAAGTGTACTATCTTTTGTGTTGACGCTCATGTATATTCTATATTTGAACACTAAGGCATATTTTATTATGTAAATGATATGATCTAGGTATAACTAAAGTCTGGAATAGTTGTAAAACTCTGAATTTATATTTGGAGATGTATACGTTGGTTGGCTTTGAGTAAAGCGTGTGTACACACAGGTTCGACACATGGAAGTAGCATATACCTTATAAAATATGTTTTAGTTGCTTAAGTTTGCTGATGCAGTGTTCTGACTTCTGGCTTGGGTTCTGGTTACTGTATTCTAGTGACAGCATTCTGAAAGAATAGATGGATGGGTTGTCAAAGTGATTGATTGATTCAGTTGTGGTTGGTTCAGAAGGAGATTGGTTAATGCAGATATACTTGATGATTGAATGATGTTATTTGTTAGGATATTCCGACACATAGGAATAGTTAAGTTCAACTTGGTCTAGTATAGAGTTAGGTATAGAGTTAGGTAAAGTGTGTTTCTTTACCGTTGTACATTTGGTAACTTACAATCCGACGGTCACGATATGTAGTGATCCGACGGTTCATTCTCTCCTCGGTATTACCGACACTTGATCCGTGCTTGACACCCGATTGGTCCATGAATTCTATTTAAAGCGCATGGAGGGTCATTTGTAGGTTAACCGTGCATGAGAGAAGCTTATGTAAATTTTCATTCTTTATTAATAAATTTCCTGTAGTAGCCACGTTGGCGCAGGCCGTGACTGTTTCCCTCTCTGAGGGTTTTAACCACGTCAAAATACTGGTGTATTGATCTGTGATCTGTTTGTGAGCGGTGTCCTTCCTGGTGTTCTGTCCTGAAAGGAACCTACCTATAAATTTCCTAACATGGTACATCAGAGCTATTTTGACGGGCCGCGTCCGTTGGTGATCAAATCTGAAGCCGGTAGAACCTGCAATGCGGTTGTCGTTTCCTAGATCTACTGTTTCTGACTGCTTTCGGCCGACGAAGGACCTGATCCCTGTTGTTTTGGACGCATCTGTTCCACGTTTTGAGGACCCCTTTCGTTTCACGCGAAAAGGTTTCCGATAGCCCTATCTGCGTCATTTTTAAGATCTGGAGGTATACAGTCTTTATTTGCAGTTTACTGTTATTTTTCTCTCTGCTTATTTCGGTTTCGGTTTATTTAGTTTTTTTTTAAACCAGATCTATACCCTTCATTTCTGCGTATGCTCTTTGCCCTGCGACTCTGTGCGATCTGGGCAAATCAGAAACAGAAAGGAAGGATTTTTTTTCTCATGCGTATGCTCTTTTCCCTGCACCTTAGTGTGATCTCGGAAAATCAGAAACATTGAGAAAAAATATTTAGTTTTTCGGCTAAAGCTAAATTTTTTTTAATATATAGTTTTTTGGGTAAAGCTAACTTCGAGCCATAAGGTTCATTTTTCTTGCATGTCCGTGTTGGGTTTTGTGTTTTGTGTTTTGTAGGGAAAAAAAGGTTTCTCAAGGCAAGCACGCAACCCAAAGCCCCCCCCCCCCTCTCTCTCTCTCTCTCTCTCAAATTTTTTGTATAGATCAATTGGTTCAAAGCTATTTTAAGAGAGTAGAGGTCTTGGGTTCAAATCTCCATTTTGTGGGGCGTTTTTTTTCATTCCGCACATTCGCGCACTTTGCCGGCAACTTCAACAATTTTTTTTCAAAAAGACATAACTTCTTCATCCGGAAGCCTTTTTCAGAGCCGTTTTTTTTAAAACAGCCTAATTTTTCGAGATCTATCCATTGGAACACTTACTTTCAGCATCTTCAGCTTCAGTTTTTTAAAAAATGGAAAGTCCATGCCAAGTCATTCTTGACAGCACTAACTACTTCCAATGGGCATCATACATGGAAGATTTACTTAGAAGTAAAGGTCTCTACAGAATAGCCACGGGCCAAGAGAAGAAACCAACAGATGAAGACAAGGTCCCAAAATGGGAAAATAGACAAGATCAAGCACGTGGTTTGATAGGGATGTCTATTTCTCCTGATCTTAGATTTCATATTGCAGATCTTGATACTCCTGATGCAGCATTAAAACAAATCACTAAAGTTTTTGGGATTAAAAATGAAATTAGAGCCCATCAACTTGAAAATGAGTTGCTTACATTGGATCCTAGTAATTTTTCTTGCATTGAAGATTTCTTGTCCAAATTCAGGACCCTTAGATATCTCTTGGAAGGTGTTAAGGTTAAGAAAGAAGATAGTAACCTTATTTATTCCATCCTTACTAAGTTGGGACCAGCCTACTCTGTATTTGTTTCCACCTTCCATTCTACAAGGGAAGCTTTCATTTGTCAGGGAAAAGACTACAAGGCCCCTTCCTTTGACTCTTTTTGTGATTCTTTAATAAGAGAACAAGAAAAACTCTTACACCTTGGTCTTCTTAATCTTGGAAACTCTTCCAAGAAAGCGTTAGCTGCCCAGCAGCAACCAATTTTAAAGAATCCTAAGAAGTCATATCCTAAAAAGAATGGTCTTAAACCAAACAAGGGTCCTAAGCAAACTCAGTCTCAAAATGAAAGATCATTTCAGCAATGATAAGACCAATAAAAACAAATGGAAGAAGACTGATCGCCATTGTAACTTTTGTAATCGAGATGGCCACTTAGAATCTAAATGCTTTAAGAAGATGGAAGCCTTGGAAGCCGCAATGAAGAAACATAACATCCATGTGGAGCATTCTTCTACTTCAACTTCAACTTCATCTTCAGGAATGGCACTTTCTGCTTGTCGTTGTCAATCATCTCAATCTGGTTATGCATTAAATGTATCTTCTTCTTCTCATTCTCATGAGTGG
>APFE030998747.1:0-18504 GCA_000404065.3 Pinus taeda | reverse complement strand
CCAGCTTGATTTTTCATTATATTCCTTTCAATGTTACAATACATATTTATACATGTCAAAGCATCCAATACCATGGAACGAAAACCATCGCGTCTAAAACCATGGTCTGAAAACCATAGGTAGGTTCGCCCAACCTAATATAGGGTCCAATTTTTTTTTCCCATGGCGCTGCCCTGGATGCCGCGTAGAGGGGGGCTACCCGCTCCCCTCAAACCCCCCGGAGGGGGGGCTGCCGCCCCCCCCTGTGACCCCCCCACTGTGCAATTGGTGCAATGAAGGGGGGGCTTCGCCCACCCTCTAACATCTTGGTTCACTACGTCGGTTAGTCATGGAAAGAACATAACACAACCCAACAGGGTGTTCCTGATTTTCTTTTCGTTTATCTATAATGAGTGTGATTACAGTGATTCGAGGGCTAGGAATAGCCACAGGGTTTTGAATTTCATCATTTCAATTTTATCTATTATCATTCTTAGGTTCTAAGGTTACAATTTCCAATGAGCAGTCACAGATTCCGAACTTTCGTCGTCACAATTATTATCTATATCGGTTCCCACTTCAAATACCTTGGAAAAAAATGTTGAATGTGATTGGTAGAGTCATTACTCCTAGTAGCCTGAGCTAGGCAGATGGATGCCATTATGCTTCTCTAAACTTTAATTCTTGTGCCTTTCAAGGGGGGTTGTTTGACAACCCCCCTTAAAAATCACGATAATGTAACTTTTAGAGGTAGTTTTGGACCATCCCCCAACCCCCCTCCCCCCCAAAGTCATTAGAATTAAGATTTTAGAGGTGGTTGTTAAATGACTCCTCCAGATGTTCAATTCTCATGAATTTTGGGGCAGGAGGATCTTTTGGTGTATTGAAGGAGGCAAAAGGACATAAGGGTAGCATGGATGGGTAGAAGTGAGAATTTCGAGCATGGTTTAATGACAAGTGCATCATGGGGTTATCCTGACAAATGAATGCCATATAAGAGCAAGATACATCACTGGTCCCAAAATCTAACAAATTAGAAAATCCACTGGCATAGAGGATCATAATGAAGCAACTGTGAGTGATAGAATAGTTCCCACAAGGCTTGTCATCCAAAGCAAAGTTAATAGCCTACTTGAAAAGAAGCGAGACTGATGGGCTAGAAAGACCTAGCCACCAAGATCAGACCCCGAATGACCCAATTTAAAACTCTTGGGAGATATATAAAAACAAAAGAAAATGCCTTTCACCAACACCAACAAGACCTTGGTTGAAATCTTTCCATTACCATTTATTTACATATCATCATCAAAACATTATTTTATAAAAATAAATAACAATTAGATTTGAACTTTAATTATTTATTCATTTAAAATTTTTAAAATTTATTAAATAACAAAACATATTATTTATTACATTGTATATTTATTAATAAATATTAAATTTTATTTCAAATAAATTTGGCATTGCCGAGTCGAATGCAGGTATTTTCATAGCCCTAAATAGAGGCATATAGTTACCAAGCACTTATTAATAAATATTAGCCCTGAACATAGGCATATAGTTACCAAGCGCTTATTAATAAATATTAAATTTTATTTAAAATAAATTTTGCCTTGCACAACCAACAACAGTGATTTTCGTAGCCGTGACTAGAGGCATATAGTTACCAAGCAAGAGCTGGCTCCTTGTCCCTCTGCCAACAAAGGGAAGAGGAGAAAATGAACATATTTTGTGAGGAAGTTGATAAGGGAAGTGGTAGGTTTTTCCCCATACGAGAAGTAGATCACCGAGTTGTTGAAAGTGGGGAAGGATAAGCTTGCTTTGAAAGTGGCAAAGAAGAAGTTGGAAACACACAAGAGGGCCAAGAAGAAGAGAGAGGATATGTCCAATGTCCTTAGAAAGATGAGGATTGTTGCAGCTACTAAAAGAAGAAATAAACTACTAGCTTTGTTGGATAGATTTTGTGGAGGATAACTTGTTTCCGTTTTTTCCTTAGCTGGAGAGAAGTTAATGAGGAATTTGTATATGCTGCAATAATTTAATTAGTATCAATGCATTTTGTGCAACTGATGAGGTTTCTATGCATCCTCATACATCCTTTTACATCCTTTTTGCACGGAGGGTACGAATAAAGAAACATTAATCTCAAATCTTAACGATAACAATTTGAGCTTTTTTCATTGAGGAGTGAGGAGTGAATTCATTCACAAATCATTCTATGGTATACAGTTAGATTTGTTGCAATCACCAAATTCTCAGCTACATATCTTCCTTCTCACTCCTCTGTTGATCTAAAATCTGTGGAACGTCAACAATTTACAGAGAAAAAATCAAAGAGTTTGGGTGTTTGCATCGAATCCCCAGACTGAATGGTGACCACGGGAACCAATAACATGCAGGCCAAGCTGGTGGGGTTTGATTATTGGCTCATAAGTATTTTTTTTAGTAATGAATATAGTATTCTCATCCTTGATGGGTTTTATCATCTTTATGATTTTGAAGGGAAGCTTGTTATGGTTTTATTTGAGAATGAATTAGATGCGAGGTGTCTTTATTTTGGCCCTAAGGATTTTTATGCCCTCTCCACGTGCTTATTTTCAACTGAGAATGAATCAGTAAAGGATCAGAGCAATGAGATGATTATATGGATAATATTAGGTGTATTGAATGCTTCCTAGTTCATTTTATTGTAGGCGTGGCTTTGTTAAATTCACAGTGGGCGGGTCTTGTTAATTTGATAAAATGATCTTGATGTTTATCATCTAACGAAGCTGATGGCTTAGATGTAACTTATTTTGTATTAGGCACCAACCAAGAACATCTGTCTTATGATGGCTGCATAAGGTGCTTCTCAATCGTTGAAAAAAAAAAACACCTAGCCAAAACCCAAACATAGGCACAACAATATCCGAGTAGCCAGGCAGATCCAAGAAAATCATTCATAGCTCAAAAGAACCAGAAGAATGAATTGTTCCATCAATCCATAGCTCATAAAACATAAACCTAGAGATACTATCTAGCCCCCACTTAGACAGGCCATCAACCTCCATGTTTGTTCTCTGTACACATGGAGGAAAGATAAATCAGAGAAAGAAGAATGGAGGGCATCAATATTAGCCATCCAGTGATGTAGAAAAGGAACATCTAGAGAGCTCCTCCCCTGCAACCGGTCAATGACAATTTTGGAATTTCCAACAATCCTAATGGATTCAATGGCCATCCAAACAACACTCTGAAGTAAACTCCACAGTGCCACAATCTTGGCCTTGCAATTAGTGCCATCACCCCAAAGTTCAGTGAGAGCTGCATAACCACATTGTCCCCCAACAAAAGCCCCATTGAAAAATCCAGTAGGGAAGAGTGTCCCCAAATCCAAAATTCAAACAGTCCTCTGAGGAGACCTAGGAATGCAGGGGCCTATCTCAATAAAGTAACCAACAATTAAACACTGGCAGAATAGCAGTGAGGGTGTTTGTCCTCAAGGATTGCAACATTTCTAGACCGCCATATTCCCCAAAGAACATACATGGAGAGCACCCTATATGGTCTTAGATTCGAGGACCAAAACATAAGACACTCAATAATGGAAGACCAATTCGAACCAACCCTAAGCTTCAGTGATCTTGCAACATTTTCCCATATGGCCTTGGCAAAGGGACACTCCAAAAATAAGTGAACAATGTCTTCGATGACAAAAATGGAAAAAATGGCATCTACCCGGACCCTGAAGGACCCTTTTCATCAAATTCTCACACGTCAAGATGCGGTTTAAAAGGGTCAACCAAGAGAAACATTTGATCTTCAAGGGTGCATCCCATTTTCACATAGGCATGGTCCATTCATCAAAGGAGCTGGGGGATGGAGAACCAAAAATGAATGCATAATTTTTTTTGAATTCTATGTTGCCTCCAACAGCTCGACCACCCCATGAAAGAAAATTGTGCCTATCATTTAATGTTATCCTTGCCTCAATAAGTTTGAGTCTATAAGACTTCCATTCAAGATCCAGTTCTGCATTCAGTCCCAACTCCCAAGAATGTGGTCATGTATGTAAGGGGTTGTCCAGGGAAGTCCACTCCAAGTGTCTATTTTCAACTGAGAATGAATCAATAAAGGATCAGAGCAACAAGATGGTTATATGGATAATATTAGGTGTATTGAGTGCTTCCTAGTTCATTTTATTGTAGGAGTGGTTTTGTTAAATTCACAGTGGGTTTTTCTTGTTAATTTGATAAAATGATCTTGATTTTTATTGTCTAATGAAGTTGATGGGATAGATGTAATTTATCTTGTATTAGGCAGAAACTGAGAACATCTGTCTTAGGATGGTTGCATAAGGTGCCTCTCAATCATTGAAAAAACAAACACCTTGCCAAAACCCAAATAGAGCCACAACAATATCCGAGAAACCAAACATATCCTAGAAAAATCATTCATAGCTCAAAGGACCTAGAAGAATGAATGGTTCCATCAATCCATAGCTCATAAAACATAAATCCAGAGATACTATCCAACCCCCGCTTGGACAGGCCATCAACCTCCATGCTTTGTTCTCTGTACACATGGAGGAAAGATAAATCAGAGAAATAAGATTGGAGGCATTAATATTAGCCATCCAGTGATGTAGAAAAGGAACATCTAGAGTGATCCTCCCCTACAAACAATCAATGATATTTTTGGCATCTCTAACAATCCTAATGGATTCAATGGCTAGCCAAACAACACTCTGAAGTAAACCCCACGATGACACAATCTCAACCCTACAGTTAGTGCCATCACCCCATTCCAATAGAATAAAAAAACCCTGCTGGGACAAAGCTCAATGAGAGCTCCACAACCACATCGTCCCCCAACAAAAGCCCCATTGAAAAATATAGTAGGGAAGAGTGTCCCCAGATCAAAAATTAGAACGGCCCTCTGAGGAGACCTAGGAACCCAAGAGCCTATCTCAAGAAAGTAACCAAGAATCTAACACTAGCAGAATAGGAGTCAGGGTGTCTGTCCTAAAAAATTGTAGCATTTCTAGACCGCCATATCCCCCAAAGAACATTCCAAAAAATAAGTGAACAATGTCTTCGATGGAAAAATGGCAAAAATGGCATCTACCCGGACCCTAAAGGCCCCCTTTCATCAAATTATCCAAGGTCAAGATGCAGTTTAAAAGGTTCAACCAAGAGAAACATTTGATATTCAAGGGTTCATCCCATTTCCACATAGGCACAATCCATTCATCAAAGGAACTGGGGGATGGAGAACCAAAAGTGAATGCATAAATTTCTTTGACTTCTATGTTGCCTCTAGCAACTCGGCCATCCCATGAAAGGAAATCGTGCCTATCATTTAATGTTATCCTTGCCTCAATAAGATTGAGTCTATAAGACTCCCATTCAAGATCCAATTTTGCATTCAGTCCCAACTCCCAAGAATGTGGCCATGTATGTAAGGGGCGGTCCAGGGAAGTCATGTTTATTAAGTCAACAAGAAGTCTAAACCCCAATTGGTGCAATGCCAAGATAATTTGTGGCGATAATGAATGACCCATATTCATCCCCTTCATCACATCCAACCCAATATGTATCTTAGCCCCATTTCCAACCTGCCATTTTAGATTTGCACAAAGCCAAATCTTAGCAGCCATCAAGATGCCCCATATAACATATTTTTTACATTTAGAGGGAGCTCTCGCTGCAACCCACTCTTCCATACTTTGTTGATGAAGATATTTCCTTAATATTATATCTCTCCATAAGCCCTGAGCATTAAAATCCCCCCACATATTACAATAGAGGAGGGCTAGATTAAACTGCTTCGTGTCCCTTAATCCATAGCCACCCAAATCTTGAGGGAAAGAAAGCGTTCCAAGCTTGATGAGGTGGTATTTTTTCCCTGGGCTAGATCCTGCCCACAAGAACTTGGCAATGATAATGTTGATTTTGTGCATGACCACCGATGGGAGAAGAAATAAGTGCATCCAATACACATAAATTCCTTGAAGCACCGATTTTATCAAGATCACCCTATCCTCAAGGGTTAGGCATCGGTGTTCCCAAATAGAAAGATTTTTTTGGACTTGTGATTAGTCATTCCCACTCTAGTAGTCTGTAACAATTAGGTTTGAGAAAGAATACCAAGTATTTGAAACTTGAAGAGAAAGGGATCGACTTAATCCCAAATAGAGCTTCTATTTGCTGGACGGTTGATACATCCATCTCATCCACTATAAACTCAGATTTTTCCTTATTGATAATGAGACCTGAGGCTCTACCAAATTTAGACAGAATCCAATATATAATTTCCCATTTTGAAAAATAAGTTTCACCAAAAAAGATGACATCGTCTACGAAGAAAAGATGAGTTGAGGTGGCTGTGGAAGAGACACTACAACTAGTAATATCCCCAGTTTAATTTTCTATCCTCAAGATTTGACTGAGTGAATCCATGACTAAAGTAAAAATGAGCGGGGAGAGAGCACATCCTTGCCTCAGGCCCCTGGAAGTTTTGAATAAATTAGAGGGGTACCCATTAACTAGGATAACCATAGATGTCAAAGTCACACATGCCATTATCCATCTAACCTGATGATGTGGAAAGCCAATCTTGTGAAGGACCAGACAAAGAAAATCCCAGTCTACCCGATCATATGCCCTCAGTGGATCTATTTTCATGAGGTAGGTTTTCTGTTTGTTTGATTTGATTTAATGTATGCTTTCTAATGCGATTGCAACTGCATTCTGTATTCTCTTGTGAGGAAGAAATCCAAATTTCTCTGGGCATATATGAAGAGCAAGAATTTTTTTAACTCTATTAGCTACAATTTTAGAAATCAAATTATAAATAGAGTTACAAAGGGAAATAGGTCTAAAGTCACAGAAACAAGTAGATTTTGATTTCTTAGGAATCAATGCAAGGAAAGTTGCATTGATGGCTCTTGAGATGTGACCAGATACCCAATATTCTTCAACCACCTGCAACAATTAAGCTCCCATGAGGTCAAAATAGGATAAATAGAGCTCAACTAGTCAACCATTAGGGCCCAGACTTTTATCTTTGGCCATCTCTTTGAGCATATGGAGGAGCTCCTTTTCAAAAACTAGACAATCCATGCGACTAATGTCATCCTCATTAAAAAAAATGGGAAAGAGGTTTGCCAAATCTAATTTATCCGTAAAGTTATCCTCCTCTTGTTCAATGATCTATTTGTTGAAAAACCTATGTGCTTATTCCATAATATCCTTGACAGAATGTATCAATTTACCCTTAGAGTTCCTAATATTCCAAATAGTATTAGCAGCCCTTCACTTAGAAGGAACCATGTGGAAGAATTTAGAATTTTGATCCCCTCCTTTGATCCAAGAAGCCCTGCTCTTAAGACGCCACTCCTCCTCTCGAGCCAAAAGAAGTCTATTCTTCCTTTGAATTAGATCCTTAACTAGATTCAAATGAGATTCCAAAAAAAAAAAAAAAAAGTGATGGGTCCATATAAGCAATGATGTCAACCTCAATTTTCCTAAGTTGCAGTGTTTGTTCCTCCTTACACTTGTGGATCTAGGCCTTGACAATGCCTTTAAGTCTCTTCAGTTTGTAGATGAAGGCATCCATTTTCGAATTGAAGGCATGACAAAGAGGTTTAGATCATGATTGAACAACAAATTCCTTGAAATATGGATCCTCGATCCAATGGTGGTTAAATTTAAAAGGAAGTGCTCCTTGCTTCTCAGCACCCTTCCATTGGATCATAATTGGACGGTGATTAGAGGTTTCAGAGAAAAAGGATAAGGCCTCCAGATTGACTAGCCTCATTTTCAAGGAAGAATGCACTAGGAACCGCTCAAGAATTTTGGCTATACCATCATCTCCAGACTGCCCATTCCCCTAGGATGGGCATAGGGGTTGTGGCACAATGTCCAAGAGAAGTTTCCAATAAAAGAGGTCCTTAAAGTATCCAACCAAGGGATCCACCCTACCTTTCTTCCCCCAACATTCATGGTCCTCAAGAGTAAGGTTCAAATCCCTAGCTACTATAAGATGTTGCAGGTCTAAGATACCACTCCCATCAATTCTATCCCAAAACAATTTTCTATTAATGTAAGGCCCATAAATATTTAGAATTCGAATTCTTTGACTTGTTCCTTGGCAGTATCATGATAAAATCATGCCAATCTCTGTCTTATATACTTTGAAAGCATGACAACAGAGGACTCTTATTTTAAAACTATATTGTCCCCATATTATTTGCTGGACAAGTTAAGAATATGCAAACTACAAACAACAGTGATTCCTCTAACATTTCCAGAGTGTAATCTATGCTAATCATCAGGATTTCGTGGATGTTAATAATGTAAAGAGTATAAGCTGTGCAAAATAATTGAAAATTAATTTATTTTTTTGAAGCAATATCTTTAAAGGAAAGAGTGGAAATAGGGTGAGTTAATATATAGGTGAAGGGCATGATATGCCTTTAATGGTAGAAAGAACAACAAGCTTGTAGGTTAGCATGGGATGGATGCACGAGTACAATGCAAACCGATGACCGGATGTTCTCTCCTACGATATCCACATTTTATGGTGAGAGCTTGAAAAGAGTGTCATTGCAGCTAGTTAAAGAGCCCTCCACATCATCTCTTGTGGTATGCATAAATTCCCCACATATAGTTGTTGTAGTCATAAAACAACACTTTGTCTAATATTTTAGTAATTTTCTGGAAATACTTTTTGCAACAATCTTCTTTAGAGTGGATACACAAATATTCAAACTCTTTGGGAATTTTAATTTCCCCTTGGTTCAAGATTTGTCAAATTTCAGAGGAATGAAAGGTTGTGCTAGCGTCACTAGAAGTATCCTCTTTTCTGCATTATTTGAAAGCAAGCCCACATAGTAGGTTCCTTTCTTCTAGATATTAAGAACACTATGACACGCAAGGGGTTCCTTTATTTGAACAACAATGAATCACCTTTAACGAGCAAGTACCAAGGTATTGGTGTTGTTAGTATTTCATTTGTTTCAATGTTATATTTAGGAAATGATTTTATGAACTTTTAAATAAGCTAATACGTAAGGAAGACCCGTTGTTCATTTTTGTTTTGTGAGATCCTGCCTATCTTTGGAGTTTTAAATACAAAATTTAGAAATTGGTGTTCAGATGGTTTTAACTCTAGCGAAATAAAGAAGGTAAGTGAAATGGCTTGATATTTTCTTGTGAATTGAGTAATTTGTTCCTTTGTATTATGGGCTATGAATTGTGTTAGCAAACATACTCATTCCTTTGTTTCTCTGTAGCAATGAAGTCTGCAGTGATCATGTAGATGCATTCCCTCCTACCTATAATACCTGTTTATGGATAAGTGCTATTCAGTATGATGTGTTTGTTTGATTATTAGAAATGTGCTATGCCCTGACACAAAAATTGTCCAGTTCTTGGTGTTGTACCTGTAGGTATGCCCCGATATTCGGCTCGATACCGTCCTATGGTGCATCCCACTTTTCCTCCACGTCCACCAAGAACCATGTGTGTGATGCCCCTTCCACAACCTCCAATTCTAGGGGTTCGTGCAGCGACCCTAGTTCTGAAGTTTCCTCCAACCACAGATTCAACTCCCGCTTCAAAGGGTGCTATACCACTTATTTTTCCCACTAGTAACCACTAACACCATTTCACATTTTCATGCCTATTGAACTACAGTTATCGCCATGGGCTTTCAGTGCCCATTAGTTCATTGCACCTTTTTTTTGAATTGGAGGGGAGGTCAATTTATTTTCAATTTTTCTTCATTTATTGGAAAAGCTGGTTATGATAGCTTTCTAGATAGTGAAGGATGAAGTAGGTCTTATGGAGATTGGTTACATATAGTCTATGCCAGGATACTAGGAATTGGTATTGTAGTAATGAGCATGCAGTACATAACTGATGTCACTGATGTTAACTAGATTAGGAAGTTCTATATTGACATTATTCACATGCATATTCAGATTTGGATTTGACACACAATAAACTAAATTAAAAGTGGCTACAAGATGATAGATACCAATTGTTAGATTGTCAATGATAAGTAGTTTCATATCCAATGATACACATGGATGTGTCCCCACATCGAGGGGATGTGTTTTGTGCAAAAATTCCATATTGAAAATGTTGGGGACATCTTGGGTGTGTTCTAGAAGTACTGTGTATGTTGGATAGTTCAAGGAAGCAACTGAGTGTGTTCTCATTCTAGTTATTGACACCCCCTGCAAATGGGATGTCCTGTAGTTCCTTGTCAGTTAGGTATTCCTGGACGTTGTTGTTGCTGTGGCTTGGGGCTTTGTTGGAAGTGAATGAAAAGGAAAAAAACATGGAATTTGAAAGGAAATTATGGCAAGGGATTTTATTTCCTTAGTTAGACTGGTATGAACTTTGCAAGGAATCTCATGCCAACTTTCCCATTTATTCCATGAAACCTCTCATAGTTTTGTTTAGTAATGATTCTAAACATGTTTGTACTCAGTTGAAAATTATTTTCATTCCTTATGTCTTCCTAAACTATTTGTTATTATTTTTGGTTGTGTGAAGGATTTCACCAAAAGTAAAAAAATAGTACAACAATCCATATCACATTCCTCAAATGGCTTGGTTTAAAAGCCAAAATAAAATGTCTTAACAGGAAATTACAAGTGATGTGTTCTACTAAAAGAAAAAGGACATAGGAGGCTTCTATCATTATGTTTCTTCTCAAGAGAGAGGTAAGACTTGTTCACATTACGTCAACAGACTTTCATCAATTTCCAGTATGTATGATTGAAGAAGACCTCTTCAAACCTGTTATGTGTTCTGTCAATGCATCACCTTCGAAACAAACATCCATGGACTTATTCTCTTTTGTACCTTGAGCTAGCCATTCCCACATATTTTCTTTATCAGCATTGGGAATTAAGGAGACATGAAAACCCAGATTGATGATATATTGCTTGAATTGACATTTTCTCCCCAACTTAATAAATCTTTCTGCTCCTAAGCGTGATAGCAAATTTAGATAGATGGATTTTGTAGATATCTCACCCTTGTTCTTTTTTTCTACCCAAGCCTAACTCCTCCACATATAAAAACCAACTTATGTCCCATTTTTTTATTGTTGGAGTATCATTGTAACCCTTGTTTATAATAAATATTTTCAACTTTGAAGGTTTTGACTAGGTCCAAAGATATCTTGAAATCTTGGCTCATGCCAACCCAAGGATCCACACCCACTCCAACAAGTACCACCGCCAATCTTGTAGGTAAGACAATCCCCTACAAGGTTGGTTTAGACCGTGGCTCTAAAAAAAATGAAATTCCCACATAAGGTTTCTCTAGGCTTCTAATCCAATTTAAATTATTGCTTGGGAAATGTATTTCTATAGAATTATATTTTTTATAAAATCCTTCTAGAGATCAAAATCCATATATATTTAGTAGCCATTGTGAGTCTCATGCATTTTACCAAAGGGTATTATCCTCCCTAGAACCCTTCCAAAGGAAATTGAATGACAACTTCTCTATCTTGTGGAAGATTGATTTTGGAATTAAAGCGAGAGCCATCTAATACTATAATGACTTATAGTACACTCTTGAATAATACTAGTTTTCCACCTAAACAAAGCCATTTGTGGCTCTGTGAGTCATCATCTAATGAATTTTATTTGTCAACCACAACTAGGCCTTGATGTCATAGTTGTTAGGAATGAGACCAAATCCTAGATATTTGAAAGCAATTTTTAAGTCTAATCCTTGATAGTGGATGAAGTTGAATATCATTCTAGTCCTTGATGCCATAATTGTTAGGCATTAAATTAAATTCTACAAATTTGAAATTCTACTTAAATCCTTGAATTTTCCTTACATTTGGTAGAAAGTCTCTACTTGTATCTAGGTTCAGATGCTTATTGGATCCATCACATATCCAGGCTGGATATATTTTTAATTTCCTAGCACTAGTTGCATCTAGATATGTGGAGGGGGTGGAGGTATTTTCTTCATCAGCAGACCCTTCCTCTTTGTCCTTGATTGTAGCAAAAGAGACCCTCTGTCCCTTCCATTGGACACTTACAATTGTCTTGGACTTGTTTCGAATTCCCAACCCCTGTTTACTTGTTGTAGATTTATTTGGTACAACATTATGAAGATTTTGTTGGTCCTCCTCACAACATGTATTTTTGAAAACTTGACCATTTCCCACATCACTATACAGACTTTTTCTCAATGCTACAAGCTTCTTCACTCCAGACTTGGCTCTAAGAAGACTTATCATCAACATGTGCAGAACGGCTCTGATCCCATCATCATCATCATCATATGCAGCACAAATCTGACTTTCCTGAAAACATTCACTAGTTTGATCGCATTCATTTATAGTTGGAAGAGGTTGCTTGCTCATGTATACAGGGACAAAATCGCCTCTTGAGAGTTGTTTCCATCTCTTACGTTCAAACAATACCCATGAATTACTTTGAGCAGCACCAGAGATATTCAATTCACGTTGAGTTGAATCTGGAATTATCATAAGATGAAACGATAGTGAGTGGAAACATATTGTAGTAAAAAGAATGCATGGGACATTAGGACGCACTATGGAGCTTCTAGCTGATGTAGAATAGGTTGTGATTCCAGTAGGGGTGGCTACCATGACTCCATCAACTTGCACTTTAGTTATAAGGTGGTTGTGATCATAACATTCATTCTTACAAAGGTAATGATTGGAAACACGATCATCCCCAACTTTATTAAGGACATCAAACACGTTTCCTGGTATAGCTTTCCCATTGTGGAATATCCCATTACCTAGTCGCATTTTGAGTGTTACGTAAACTCCATCTGTTGTAATATTTCCATGAATAATGGACTCCAAATCTCTTTGAAAACTTGTAAAATGATGTGCAGTGAAAAATCCCGGAGAACCAAGATTGGAGGAAACCACAGTGGAAACTGTTTCATGAAGTATCACATCATCCCCATCCAGGCATGCAACTAAATCTTCTCTTTCATGGAGATAACATGCATAATGAATATGGATGGTTTGAATGAAGTTGAGTCCATGAAGGATAGAAAACATGTTCTGCACCTCAAGCTTCACTAAAAAATTCATTTTTTTAAGTTCCCTGGTTGGTAATATTGACAAAACTCCAAGGCACTTTTCTTGCATTTTTGTTTGTGGTAAGCTTATTATATTGACAACTTCCTTTCCTTGCCAATGTCTTCTTCAAACTGTCCATCTTTTTTTAAGTTCACGAAGTTCTCCACTGTTTTTATTCAAGCGAGAAGTACCTGGTTCAAAAAGGGACACCTATTCGACAATTTTAAGGGTGCTTATTGACTCCTCATATGAATTTGGTTCAGGACTTATGTGCCCAAACATCAAAGGCTTTTCCTTTCCCCCTAATGAAACCTGAAGCAATTGAATCAATTTTCTAATTTGATATGGCTTGTGGGTTCGTATGTTCCAATGCTACAATAAAATTCCCTCGAGATGAAAGGGACTTATTTATGTATTGCGCCTCCTTCAAACAATCTCCAGTAATTTCAGGTTTATCCATCCTCTTACTTCCAGCAAGATCTACCAATTTGGGGCAGCTATAAAGGTTACAAAGCTACAGGATTTTGCATAATTTAATCATCTATGAGGGTCAACATAGACACGGGTCTCCTAAAATGTCATTCATGTGTATCACTCTTACTTTCTTGCAAGACAATGTGTTATTTAATAAAAACTACACATCTCTGTGTTTGTTTTTTTTATATATTGTGCCCATACATACCCATTTTGGGGGTTCATGTTTCCAGGCATCCCCATTTTAGAAACTTTTAGATGTTTATGTGTTTTGTCCAACTTAGTCATAGGGAGATTCTTCTATGATTAATTTCAACATCCAATGATTCAAATATAGCCCTTGAGAGCTTAGGAAGTAGGGGCTACTTTTGAAGATCAGGTCATGGGCTCTTCTTAATCTGAAATAAGAAATCCATATCCTCTTTTGTAAAGAAAAACAATTACCAAGCCCTTCATAAAAGGGATTCAATACTCGATTATCTAGATATCGGGGTCCTTGTAACTTGGCCATTGCCCCATTAACTTTCCAACTAAGATTTTCTCTACAACCAAAAGGGCTTTTCTTTGGAGAGTGGGGGTTTTGATCATTATTTCTAGGAACTCTTCTAACTTCCTCACAAAGTGCTCATGATTTGAGTGCACCTTCCTTCCTTGCTTTTTAGATTCCACAAAAAGGAGTTGGAAATATGCTACTCCTCCTTGAAATCTGGATCACTAGGAGTTTTGAGATATGCCATGGAAAAGAGCTCATCTGAGTAGGGTTGTCTAGCTATTAGTAGAAAAGCAAAGTGGTTTCCAAAAAGTAATTCCTAACCGCAAAAAAGAACTATACTTAATCTTTGCATTCTTTTCCTCTATAACCCCATTATTTTCATTATATAGAATAGGTTGTTATTAGTTTATATCTTCATCTTTTGTTGTTAATGGATTTGTTCATTATCTTTTTTTTGCTTTAGAAATTATCCATTGCCTCTTTGTGTTTGTTTGAAGACCTTTCTTCACTGAGAGAAATGCATGCACAACTTTGTATCTTTTTAAAAACAAATTGTTATAAATTCATAAGTTTGCATAACATGTCTCATATTTCTAGTTACTTCTATGCAATACGAGTGAGAAACTACCACACCACACATTATATAAGCAATTGTGGAAAAAATAATTTATGGCTAATTTTGGTGCGAGTAACTATTTTCTTTAGGTTATGATTATCATACATGACATTCTATATTTTATTAATACTAATTTTCTCTGAGCTCATATATCTTTGGTGAAATGTTTATGCAATGTCATAACATTGGAGTTACGAATGGTTTTCAAAGCATTCTCTATGGACTTGAACCAACCACTTATTTTTCAGGTTGGTGATGGTTCTTTTTTATTTGAAGTTTCTATGGTTTAGTTTTTGTTGTAGAATAGAAGATTTTGAAGGATGGTTTTCTTCCCACCATTAGGTGGCCTAAAGACTCTTTAATTTCTTCAGTCAGAGTCAAGTCTTGTGATAGCATATAGTAGTAAGGGGACTGTTGAGTTTTCAAAACTTTTGTGTTGTTCCAATCTGTAGTAGGGTTGGAGATTCCATGTTTGGGAATTGTTGGGATGACGTCGATGATGAAACTCAATGATGACAAACATAAATGACACTAAAGAATGCAAACTATTTTGGATGCAAGAGTTCCCTTTAAAAAATGAGGCATCATGCCTGGTTCATTATGTACATGGTGCTCCCAGCTGAAAGAAAGTTACATAAAATAGCATTAATAAACCAGATTAGAGCAATTGCCGTAATCTAGAAGATGGTGGTCATGATTTTTGGAGGGACCCATTTGCTATATGAAGGTCTAGACTAGGATACAAGGCCTTTTTACAGGTATGTTTATTTTACAACTCTACTAGCATGCAGTAAATCTTAGGAGTCCTTGGTGCTGCGACAAATCTGTCTAAATTGTCCAACAACTCACTAGGACGGTCACTTTCTAATTTTCACCTTTTGTGGAAAAAGTGATATGCTATCAAATTTGAAGATTGCCCCAAAAGAGGAAATTAAAATTGACAAATTATGGATTTTCTGCTCCATAAATATTCAATGTTCTTTTTCGTGATTTCCTTAAGAAAATATTGTAAAAAGCTAGATGCAGGACCTCGACCTCCTGCATTTGTCATATTTCAATGGATAGGATAAAGGGAAGGCTATTTTGATTAATGATGGCTTAGCATATTCAATGACTTAGTAATAGTATGTATTCTTTGAAGCAATGATCAATGTTGCCCCTTTAGTAATATAGGGTTAGGGCATTTCCAGTTTGGAAAAAAAAAACATTTAACAATATTTGCAAAGCCTACAGCGGGGCTTGATGTTAATGATTAGAAGCTAGAAGTTTTACCTGGCACACGAAGATTACCAGTGAGGACACTCAGAGGTGGGATCGAACTTATGGCAACACATGGTGGCATCCCATCAAGATGGATTGGTCATGCGTGTTAATAGGTAGTTAGCTCACGTGACCAGATTACAAGCCCAAAAGATAATTTTGTGCTCTCCTTAAGGCCTTCCATTTTTTAGTCCAAACAAATTGTGATCAAGTGGCTAAGTCAAAGCATATTATTGCTCTCACCAAGGTTCAACGTTTCTAAATATAGAAATAATTTTTTTATTAGAAAACAAAACTAGATATATGGTGTAACTCACATCATATACCGTAATTTCAACATGATTGACATATCCAGCTTTATCTACAGTTTTGGCATTGTATTCCTTGCAGAAGGCCATGATGTTAACTCCTTTTGATCCCAATGTTGGAGCAACAGGGGAGTTGGAGTTTCCTTACCAACTTCCAGTGCTAGCTTCACCATCCCAATCACTATTGTTACAACAACAAATGGGCACGCACTTGGTCACATGGGCATTCCATAAACCAACCAAAAAAACACAAACACCTATGAAATGAACTGGCACCCAAAAAAATAATTCCAAAATACATAATCGAAGATACTTGTACACAACATTGTTAGAAAGGATGACCCTATAATTGTGTTGACCTTTCTTGGGCTTCCCTTCTGGCTTGGGAGGAGCCATGGCTAAGAGCTTTTGGTATATCACCTCCCTCTAGAGTCCCTATTTGGAAATAATATTCCATAGACATTTGGCAGCTAGAACATTGCCAAAGAAGTGAATGTCTTTGAAATCCCAACCTCTAGTTTCTTTTGCTTTAGACAAGGACTAGCATTTGACAAGTGGAATGCCCTCTTTCTTCCTCTCACCTGTCCGCAAAAAATTTAAAGCATTTCTTTCTAATTATTTCAATACCCCTTAGGGATGTAGGTCATAACGTACCAATAGATTGGACTTGCTTCCAACACTGCCTTGGCCAATGCCAATCTACCTCCCAAGAAAGCTATTGATTACACCAATGGTTAGTTTTTTCCCTTATATTCTTTATCAACCACTTCTAATGATTCTTGAAATGTGGATGCTTAAAGCCTTCTTGAAAAGTTGAGCTCTAAAACGAGGAGACATACAAAATAATTCTAAATTATTTCTCCTCTACCCAATTAAAACGAAGTGAATATTTCTACATATTGATTTCCATCCTAGAATTTGTACAATATAGGTCAAGCATTTCCTCCAGCTTATTTAAATATTGTCAACGTGGAACTATTCAATGGGCTGATGAAATTTCACTGATAAAGACATGATTCCGCCAATCCATGTTGCATATTTCCATTAACAATGTTTATTTGTGTAATACAATGTTGTAATTTGGAAGGTGATGAGATACAAGAATATAATGTTAGCTAGACCTTCCTTAATATTATGAAGAAAACATCATTTGGAGAGGATAAAATAGCTTAGAGACCTTACAATAGGAGCACCATACTCTCCCAACAGAAATAGACTACAACAGTCTCACAAATCCTAACAAAATTGATAAACATTTTTTTAACAAAAAACGACCCAGTTCTTGGCTGGAAAAGGATTGGTCAAAATTTGGGAACATATCGCTCTGGGAATTCTCGGGTGGAGTCCATAAAGGAATGCACTGATAATAGAAGGTGGGAAAGTTGTGGTAAACTCCCATCAGCCTACGGCTAGGCCATAGCCCAATCAACAAAAAAATTGAAAGCATAAACCCAAGATATGAGCAAGTTCAGAAAATAATAGAGTTTGAACAGTATGTCTGTCTAGATTGAATGGAAAGCCTATCATAAAGAAAATGACATAAAATTGAGCAAATAAATCATGTTGTGTGTAAACAAATGTAGATGAAAAGATGATAGTGGTGCTTACTCTATCATATTTTTTGGAATGATAGTGTTGACCTAGTATTTTTCTTGGGAAGGACTAAGCATAGACTTTTCGGAAGTGTGAAGAGTTTCACAAGAAACTAAAAAGAGAAGCTAGAGCATGGGAAAAGGCACACCCCACTGATTACTCATGGCTATACCCTCCAAAAAGGAATAAAAGAGATCAATCTCTTGAATTAGAGGATAAGAGGCACACAGGTGATGAGGTCGGAAATCATATATCTCTTGGTGAAAATGATATGGGTCATGCCCATCGTGATTCATTGGCATTGAGTGTTGTCACATCAGATGGCTCTGGCAGTGAAAATAGTTTGAATCTATGCATTTTTGTATCGCAAGGAATTTCCAACTCTGCTAAAGACACTTATACTGGAAGTGAAATTGGTAAACAAGAAACTAGCAATGCAAGCTAAGAGATGCTTCTTCAAGCACCAATTGACAGACACCTTACCTCAATTCCAGAAATTGATGCATCCTGTAAAGCAGAGCAGGGGATAGCTCTTGTAAAGGATTCCATAGAAGTATCAAATGAAATTTCTAAAGGAATTTATTATGGATATAAGGGAGATTTTTCTTCTCTTGAGTAGGTTTTGGGGCATGTCAAACATGAGATTGAAGTTTGCAATGGCACGAAGGTTCCAAAAGGTGACACTAGTTTTGACTTAG
>APFE030998742.1:0-48596 GCA_000404065.3 Pinus taeda | reverse complement strand
ATATATCAGTATCGAATATCAACAGTCCAAAATACAGTCACCAAGCACAGGCAACCCTGAGAACATGGTTCCTCCATTAACAGTGCCAAACAAAAAACCCGCGAGGTCACCACAGGACCATTATCATTACAATCATAAGTTAAATAGCGGAGACATAAATACATAACGAAGCTACAACCACAACAAGGCCAAGATATAGTAAGGCCAAAGCCAAACCCTCGACTATAAACCCATAGAATCCCATGAACAACAAAACCCCTCAAATAGACAAACAGGAAAAATATCAAGGAGCGACCCTACCCAGTTCAGGCGTAGGAGTTAGGGCGCAAGGTCAATAAATAAGAGCTTAGTTGCAGACCTACATGGCCAGCAAAACAAACCATTAGAGCGAGTAGAACGAGACAAAAAGTTATAGGCTTGAAAGCAGGGGAAGGGGTTTCCAAAAGAACTTACTCGAGAGAGCCGAGCCCGTGCGAACCAGAGGAGAAGCCACAAACTAAGGCTATGGCCGCAGAGTGCTTGCTACCCATAAGGAGAAAGAACAGTCAGTGACGAAAGAAAACGAGGTAGAAAAGACTAGCACAGAGAGAGGAATTACCTCTGGATAATTGCCGAATGAGAGTCGAGAGCCGAGCCATTCCGCAATCGCAACCTGTGACAAAAACCAAGCGAATAATCAAACAATGGAGCTAGTGCATTGAGAACAACAATGAATAACAAAATCCTACAACCGAAAACCTAACCAGAGCCAAGCAAAAATGAAACCAGAGACCGAGACCAAGGGTTCCAGACCTAGAGCCTCGAAAACGAGCACCGAATAGGAAGCATTGACAGCATAAGCAGGTGGAAACCCTCACAGAAATTCATGCCCAGGGTTAGTGAAGCGAAACCCCTGTAAAGCAACCAGAGCCAGAACCCTCATTTCGCAGAGCAGCAGAGTGAAAGAACCAGAGACCTCACCTCACAAGCAGCATAATGAAACAACAATAAAATGACCCAGCTTAGGGTTTCATGGGTATGGTAAGAGGCGGGAAGGAACGAGCCCCAAGGCCAGGAAACTTGTCCTCAAAACATTAAAACCATAGTACAACACCATAAAGTCAACCAACTACACAATTAATAATAAAACAATCAATAGTTAAGTATTAGTACGAAGGTGTAAAGGGTTGGTCCCATCATATCTTCATGTAACATTTTTCTTCCAAAATTTCCAAAATGGTGAACTAAAGTTTGTTTGCCTTTCCATAGCTCATATGTCATCTTGTCGTTTTTAACTTGAAGTTACACTCAATTCGTGATGTACACTGCTACAACAACCGCTTCTCTCCAAAAATTATTTGGTAATTCGGCCTCTAACAACATGGTTCTTGTTGTTTCTTACACCGATATGTTTTTTCTTTCCATGACTCCATTCTATTGTGAAGTTTTTGCAACTAAAAGTTGTCTCTTCATTCCAAGCTTCTCACACAATTCATTAAAATCATTTGAGGTAAATTCACCTCATCTATCTGATATTAGGCATTTGATTCTTAGATTGATTTCATTTTCAACTAAGTCTTTAAATGTTTTGAAAGTATTTAGTGCCTCTGATTTTCTTTTAAGAAATGAAACCCAAACCATTCTAGTATAATCACCAATAAACAACATAAAGTATCTTTCACTTTGCAGGGTTGGTTTGCTTGTTTGTCTGAATAGGTCCATGTCAAAAATCTCTAATGGTCTCAATGTCAATCATTCCTTTGACTTGCAGTGTACTCTTATCTAATCCCCGTGTTGGAAATATTCATAGACGATTCTTGTCGATTTCGAGATTTTGGGCATATCTCTCACTACTTATGTTCTATTGATTTTTACCAAACTGTCAAAGCTCAAGTGTCTTAGAATTTTATGCCATAACCAACCCTCATATGTTTGTCTAATGTAGCATTTTTCTCCTTGAATCTCATCAAGCACATATACATTTCCTGGACCCCTTATCATTCTTCCCACTAATCTTCTTGAATTAGTATTCCTTATTTCACAATCTTTAACACGACAAGTGAGATCATAAACTTGATCACACATCTGGTTGACACTCAAAATATTATGTTTGAGTCCTTCAATGTACTAAACATTTTGTGCTTTAGTCCTACCATTCTCTAGGCTCTTAGTACCTCTTCCATAATGTTTTGGAGATCCATTGTCTCCAAAATACACATTCTCTCCCTTTTCTTCTTTTAGAGTAATAAATTTCAATTAATCTTTGGTCATGTGGTTAGAACACCTACTATCAACCTAACATTGATTTTGATTGTTTTGAGCATCCGTAACTTGTCCACATTTTTTTGTTGGTGATTCTTCCTATTTTTTCTTTCAAAAATCTTCTCTCAACTTTGTAGGTCAATCTTGTGCCATTTGTCCAAAATTGTTGCATTTGTAAGACTCTATGCTATATTTGGATAATGGAGCTATTGAATTATGGTTTTATTATTGAATCCATCAATGTCTCTAATTTTGTTGTCTACAAGCTTATTCTTAGAGATTTGGTGAAAACCTTTGTCATAAACATATAATATTTACACTCTCTTGCTTAATGTCCAAATTTTTTTCATAAGAAATAATGACCAAGAAAAATAGTTTGATACCTAGTTGTATATAATTGTCGTAATGGAATAGTTATTTTGGAGTTGATCTTCTTGGGAGAAGTTGTTGGTCCTTTTTTGTTATGATTATATAAATATATAAAGAATAATTAATTAAATAGTAATTATCCAATGAAAAGTCATGTCCCTATGAACATGACTGTTCATGAAGGGGCACCTTCCTAGGTATATAAGAGGGCCCTGATTTGTAAAAATTCCATCATCTCATATCAATTCTCATATACACTATTCAATATTTACATTTCTATCCTCAACAGATGTTTTCATGTTCCAAGTGTTCTGAAGATTATTCCAGATTACGAACTTTGTTCATTACATTGGTATCAAATCGTAAATAAATATTGTTTATTACATTGGAATCAAAATTGTTTGATCCTCTGGCCGCTCAACCACTACATAGAGCTAGTTTGATCTAGCCTTTGGCCATTAAGACTTCGTTAACTTTGTTGTCGTCACAATTCAAGCATTTTGCTATAAAAATTTTGGGAGATTCTCAATTTTTCCGCCAAGCCTTTGGCCATTAAAAAAGAAGAGAAAAAATGATATGATAAAAAAAGAGAGTTTATAATAGGAAAACAAATAAACAATAAAAATAATAAATTGAAAAAAATCAAAATATATATAAAAAACAAGAAGTTTAAAATATATATCTACATCTATATATATATATATATATATATATATATAACCACAAAAAAAGTTATAAAAAGGAAAAAATAAATAAAATGGTTGCACCACTACTAGTGTAGGTCAACCAACCACAACAGTTGCCTACCGACCAACATAGCCTGGCGGCTAGTGTTCACCATTATTGTCTGACTTCCACTTGACAGGCAACCACTAACATCAACAATGCGCTTTTTGATAATGCATTGGACCCATCTTCACACGCATCTACTCCTCGTTCACAACATGGCCATGCTCCTTGACCAACAACCACCATCGATCGTCTACGCTCCAAAAAGCCTTGACCTTTTGTACGAAAATATCGCACATTGTTGTTGTTTCCATCGTCATGCTTGGGAACAACCATTTCAATCATCGTTCCATCATTCTAGCCACTGTGTCATTGTGCTCAACATTTTTTATTTCCACAATAGTCATGCTATCTATTGCGCGCCTGTTGTGATATGTAGGCATGCACCTATTGACACTCTATCCTTAGCCAAAAAACAGAAAGTTGCAGCCTAATTAAGCGAAAAAAATATTAAGTATTGTGTACAGTGGTGACTGTCTAAATAGTCACATACATACCCACCCTTCAACGATAAAATATTGTGAAAAGCAAAGGGATTTATTAAAACCTGTTTCAAAAAAAAATTCTAAAAAAAATACTAAGGTACTTTCATTTAAAAGTATAAAGTTACAAATACTATTATAAATTTATATAAGGGGTAACTTGAAGAAGCTAAGTTAAATAAAATTCCTCTTTTTCATACCAATTATAAAAAAGGACAAAAGGGGTATTAATAAAAATAATTATATATACATATATCCACATAAAAAACAAGAAAACAATTTTTTTTTTTGGTAAACTTGGCAATTCTTCCTTTACTTATATTCCTCTTTCAAAAAGTTTAACAACCATTTGCTCCAGGTGGCTTACCTGCCCGAAGGAAACCAGATAACCACCTGTCAGCATTAAACCCTGTCCGAAATTTAAAGAGGTTTATTGTTGTCCATCTAGCATCACTGTTTTGACTGTCTATACTATTGTTCCTAGAAAGAAAATTAAACTTGTAAATGCATTTCATCAAAAGAAAATGTTTTGATATCAAACTAGATCACTACATCAATCCTCATTAGAGGATATTACTGGGGCTGGCGCCTAGGCATTGGATCCTAGCATTTTGCTCCACTGCTCAATTCTCCATTTCAGCTCTTTAAGAGTTTGTTCAATTCTTCCCAGGGCCAAGTTATTTCTGTAGGTCTATATTTGAATTGTCGCTATCTCCCTGAGTAATTCTTCCCTGACTGGGTCCTTTTCCTCCTGTGCCTTTGCTCCTTCACCCGCCGTTTGTTCTCGATGCAGGGTCATGGCCCATGCCACCACGTTCTTCGTTACCCAGTATTGTTGTATGGTTTGCCTAAATAGGGAATACTTTCCACAAGTATTCCTGGAATCAGGCATCATGCTTTCCCACTCTTCCATCGGGATGTCCCGGTGTGTGATACTGTCATTCAGTTCCCTCTCCCAACTTGCAATCTGGGCTCTAATGTATGGTCGATTCCCTACCATGTAAGCGTCAATAATTGTCTTCATATGTTCACTGTTGGCTTCCTTCCTCTTTTCCTGTTCAACCCACTTGTTCCTTCTTCCATCTTGGCTACTCTCTTTCCTCTCCTAGGGGCCATTTTTCTCCCTGCCTGTCTGCAACTATCTTCTTCCTAGTGTTCTCTGTTCTGTTCACTATACTTTCCCTAGTATGTTAATATACCTATCACAAAATTGTTGCATTTATCAGAGTTGTAATATTGAATCAAAACAATTTCCCAATTGCTCATTTTCTTTCCCTTTCCAGTATCTCCTACCTTCAGGGTTTTAATCAGATTGGGTTTAGAGCCAATCCTTTTTTTGGTAAGGGCTTGGTGTTTGCTTGGGTTTCTTCCCATTTTCCTCCCGTGGCAGCGATCTGTGCCCGACCTTTCCATTTTGGTTATCATCATGGGTTCCTCCCCGGATGAGGTCGGATTTTTGTTCCACCTTTCCCATGGTCTCCCTATCTTGTCAACAGGTTTCCTCTTGGAGCCGGCTCTCCTTCCCTCCCCCCAAGGTTGCATGATTTCCTGGTTCACTATAATCCTTGGGGTTTTTTTCCCCCAGGTTCCTTCCATATTTCCTACTGGCTCGCTCCCATCAATTCCTACAGGGTTGGCTAGGGCCATGTTCTTTCAGGGAATATTACAGGCTTCTATCACAGGATGGCCCTCTCTCTTCTTGGGTGCGAAACCCTCCCTCCCGATCTCCCTCCCCTGGAAATTTAATTGCACTGCAAAATTGGTTTTACCATTGTCGCAGGAGGTTATATTATCCTTTTTTACAATCTTATGCATGTTCCATATCAGAGTTCCTATTTTCCTATTGAAAATAATTCTGAGCCTAGCAGGGATGTGGAATGAAAGGACTACATACCAACTTGCCAATCTGTTGCCTCTTCTGTCTGCCACCTGCACCTTTTCTCTTCGGCCACCTTCCCTCTCGCCAACTTTTCTCGTCTTCGTCTGCATGCATTTTGTTATATTCTTATTTTCGTTAAGTTTTATTCCTCTCTCCCTTCAGTCCCTTGCCTTTACTGCCACCTGTTTGGATTTATTACCTGCATGGATCCCTACACCCTCATCTCAGGATGTTTCCCTTCTGTCCTTACTTCTATCTCCTCTCATTAATCCGCAATTTCTCTCGACTGCTCTTGCCGTGTTCTTGTTGTCCTTGTCTTGCCACTTGTTATCATTCTTCTGCCTGCCCTCCTGCTCTCTAACCTGGCCTCCTCTCTGTCGTTCTCTTCCGTCACTGCCCTCGTACTCTTGGGAGTTGTAACTTCTCTGCCCTACTCCGTCACCTGCTAGATTACCTGTCTACTCACTTCATTCTCCGCATCTGTCCTTTCCCCCAGCTATCCTCTTCCTTCCCCTTCCTGACCACGCCTCCCTGGTCTCTCTAGATTTCCTATGATGTTCCTTGATCTGGAGTTCCTCTCTCCTCCTTTGTCTTTTGCGAGGAGTTGCACTAAGTTTGTCATCTCCTCCATTTGGACTAGCTCGATCCCACTTGCATCCAGAGTTCTTCCACCATTCCTGCAACCCCAATGTTCCAGGTTGTCTACTGTTTCATTGCCCTTCCTTCTCACATGGGTAGGAATGATGTACGCTACCTGTCTTATGAGTTTACTTATATCCTGCACCAACCAGGCAGTTCTCCAGCTATGACTGATTTTCTCCGCTTGTGTTTCTTGTTGTAGCTGTTTGACTATATCCACTACCATTTTCGCATCTCCTTCAACATGTAGATTTTCGTATTCCTCCCTTATGGAAATTTCCATCCCTTTTTTCAGTGCATGGAGCTCTGCTTCGTTGTTTGCGGTGTTGCTTCCATCACGTAGATTCTAGCGTCCTTCCCCTATCATCTCTGAATACTCCACGAGTCCCTGCCTCGCATGGGTTTTCTTTTGTAGCCCCATGAAAATTCAACTTGATAAACCCCTGTTGAGGATTTTTGTAGTGATTGACCTCCTCCATCTCGTTAGTTTGGTGTTTCCTTGCTATCTTGAGCATCATACTTGGATTTAGTTGTAGGTGTTTCATTATTCTTGTTTCTGTTGGGTCAGTTTTCCAATCCTCCTCGTACCACCTCTCTATGAGAATGGCCTCTCTGATATTCTATATGATTTGGTTCCATATCTCTGTATTTTCTCTACCAGCCTCCTTGAAAATCAGTTGGTTCTACTCTTTCCGGATATTCCACAAAACAAATCCTATCAAGAGTCTCCATGCCTTGTTCAAGATCATATTATTGTAAGGTTTATTCCTCTAGTTCTCTATCGTTTGTTTCATGCCGTTTATGTCTCTGTCACTTATTTCAAAAAGTTTTTGATGTTGTCTCCATAGGTTGTCGTTGAATTTGCAAGTGTTGGTTAAATGCTCCATGGTCTCTTCCTGTTCTCTGCAGAGGGCACATCTTGATGGGCCTTGCGTTCCTTTTTTCCTCAGTTGGTCCCATGTTAGTGCTCTCTCATGGCTCAGGATCCAGGTAAAGAATGCTACCTTCGGCCATGTTTTGTTTTCCATACCGATTTTTTTGTTTCTGGGTGTCTGTTGTATCCTGCCTTTAGATAGTATCTTATGCTATTGTGAACATACCTTTGATTTTATGTCCCCATCTTAGAGTGTCCGTCCCTTCTTTGATTGCTACTTTCCTTGTTTCCATTTCCTTTTCGTATATTTCTCAGTGGGCTGTTACAGGTGCTTTTGGCCAGTTTTCCTTTTGTTTCCACTTTCTCCAATATCCACCAAATTTCGGGCTCCAGTAGTTTCATACTGTATCACCCTCATTTTGGCTGGTGAATTGGTGGATCTCTTGGAGTAGAGGCTGGTTGTTGATTTTTTCTCTCTGTTGCCATGCCTCTTCCCATAAATTATTTTTATCCCCTCCTCTTACTTCCCAGAAGCTATGCTCCCTAATCAGATCCCTGTTGGCACTTGTCAAATTCTAGATTGCAGAGCCTTTCTTCTCAGTTTGGCTTCTCACCTTTCCTTCTGGAGACCTGGGCATCTCATATTTTCTCTCCCATAGTGTTTTCCACATGTCGTCCCATCCTTGTGTCCATCGGCACCACAAATTTGCCCCGATTTCCTGGTTCAGGATGTATGGATCTCTCAGGCCTAGTCCTCCTTATTTTAGGTATTTACTTAGCCAACTCTAGGATAGAAGCGCCCATTTTTTTATCTTACTCAACCCTTGCCATAAGAACTTTTTAAACATATCTACCATTTTTTGGAAAATTGTTTTAGTTGTGGCTTGGCTAGTAAGTTGATAGATCGGTATGGATTGGAGCACTGATTTTAGCAGGATTATGCAGCTCGAGATATTCAACGCCCTGAATGTCTAGTTTTGCATTCTCCGTTGAATCTTACCCGTCAGGGTACCCCAATTAGCAACTCTGTTTTGCTTTTCATTTAACAGGATGTCTAATTACTTAGTAGGGAAGTTCCCGACTCTAAATCCCATGGTTCTTGCCAAGAAGGATTGGGAGGAAAATTGGGTATTGAAGAAATAAATTTCCGATTTTTCTTTGCTTATCTCTGTCCCAGAGGCCCCTGTGAATTTTGTGAGAATTTCCATCATTTTTTTTGCTTCTTTGAGTGTTTCCTGTCCATATAACATAACATCATCGACAAATTGTTGGTGGGTTATAGGTAGGTCATTTCCCCAAAGTCTTAATCCCTTCAGTTGTTCGCTATTAACTTTAGCTTTTATCAGTCTTCCTAGTCCATTCGCTGCGAGGATAAACATGAACGGGGATATTGGGTCGCCTTTCCTGAGTCCTCTGGATGGATTGAAGGCTTCTGTTGGTGACCCATTTAGTAGTACTGACATAACTGGTGTAGTTATCATTGACATTACTCAGTTTATCCACTTGTCGTCAAAGCCTTATGTCTTTAGGATTTGTTGGAGATATCCCCAATTAAGTCTGTCATAAGCTTTGGATAGGTCTAGTTTTATCATCGTCCCTTTGGTTTTTGAATTTTTTAGTGAGTGAGTTTCTTCTTGTGCTACCACTATGCCATCTATTATTTGTCTGCCTTTAGCAAACCCCGTCTGCTCCTAGGATATCAACTCTGGTAACATTGGTTTTAGTATATTCACCATGATTGTAGCTAGTATTTTGTATATAACGTTGCAAAGCGCTATTGGTCGGAATCCTTGTGGTTCTTCTGAGTTCTCTGTATTTGGTATCAGGGCTAGGAATGTAACATTCAAGGCCAGGTGCATTCTTTTGGTGCATCGAGACTCTTCTACTACATTCACTATATCTTGGCTCATGAAGTTCCATGTGGCTTGATAAAATTCTGAGGTGGATCCTTTAGGCCTAGGTGCTTTATTCTTTGCCATCTTTTTTATTACCTCCTCCACCTCCGCTTTCGTTATGACCCTTAGAAGTGCCAAGTTCTGGTCTCTAGTCACTATTTTGGGGATATGTTGACTAATTTTATCAATGTCGTCCTCCCTTCTGATATTGGGTTCTGTCAGGAGCTCTTTAAAATGTTGTACCATCAGATTCTCCATTTCATCTTTTTGTGTTAGCATGTTGCCTTGGTGGTATTTTAGGGAGAATATTCTATTTTGCTGTCGATGTTGTACCATTTCCTTATGGAAGAATTTCGTGTTTCTTTCTCCTTCTTTTAGCCATTGGATTCTCAATTTTTGTTTCCATAAGATTTCCTCTTGTTTTCTTCTTTCCTATAGTTTATTTAGCATCAGTCCTTCTTCTTCTGCCAGTTCTTCATTTCTTCCTTCATCTATGATTTTCTGTTGTATTTGTTTCATCTTTATCTGGAGCGTTTCTTGTTCCTTTTGAATATTTCAAAATTCCTCTCTGTTCCAATTCTTTATCCTTCCTTTTAAGTCTTTTAATCTGAGTTGGAGGGTGTGAATTTTATTTCTTCCTTCCATCCCAGTCTCAGTCTCCTTCCACCAATCATTCATTTTATCTATGAAGGTGGGTTCTCTCAACTAGAATGCCTCAAACGTAAAGGGTCTATTCTGGTTCTACTGATTCATAGCTATTTCCAATTTAATGGGCCAGTGATCCGACCCTAGACATAGGAGGATTGTTGCTTCATAGAAGATATCTTTTCCAATGAAGTGTTCTGTTGCTAGGAATCTGTCTAGCCTGGATGTTATTTATCTGCTCCCTCCTCTTCGATTGTTCCACGTGTATTTTCCATTTATGGTTGGGATATCTACCATTTCAGTTCTGCTTGAAGGTCCTTGAATCTCTCCATCTCCGGCTCTTCTCTTTGCAGTCCACCTTTATTCTCATCTTTTGATGTTGTCATGTTAAAGTCTCCTGCTACCAAAGAAAGTTTTTCTTCATGAAGGCTTCCTAGCTGCTGAAGTTGGAGGAGAATGATTCCTCTTTCTGCTGGTGTATGAGGGTCGTATACTGCCGAAACTAGAACTCATTCTCTATTTCCGATTAACCGGAACTTCCCCGTGGGTATTATTTTTATGCATGTCTAGTAATCTATTGTGATATCTGCAAGGTTCCATAATATTGATATGCCTCCCACACTGCCTTTTGCATCTATGGTCATACAATCATATTTCGGTTTTTTTTTGTTTAGGATTTCCTCCATTTTCCTCCCTGAGATTTTTGTTTCCTGTTACAACATTAGTTGGGGTTTTTCTTTTCTTAGCCTTTCTGCTAAGTGTCTCTGTTTGCCTTTACTATTAAGGCCTCTTATATTCCAGGATGTGATTATCATTGGGGTGCTTGGCTTGTCTGGTGGAATGCGAAACTACTCTCTCGGTGTTCACTAACATTTCTCCCATGATCTGTATCGATTCCTGTATATTTCTCTGACCTATTTTTTTCCCACCTGCTGCTTTGCTTTGATGGTATTGAGTATTATCCTATTGGAGGCCTAGTTGTTCTATCATTTCCATCTTTCCCTGTCCCTGTTTTGCTTAGTACTATTTACAATTTTCTCTGTATATTATTTTTTGCTCTTCTGGAATGAATCTTTCATCCAGGTGTCTCCATTCATCTAGAAGTTTCCGCAATACTTCTTCTTTTGAGCTTAGTTCTTCTCCTTTGCTTGTGTCAATTTCCATTACTGTGTACTCCATCTTCTCCCTTGCTTCCTTTTCCTCCTTCTCTATTGGTTCACTTTGTGCCTTTCCCTTGGTATGTGATTTTCCCCTTGGTATGTGATTTTCCTTGACTTGTGCTGCTTTCCTTTTCTTTTTCTCCCTGATAGTCCATTGTTTGGGTCTCGTTGTTATTTTCTTCTTCTTCTTGTAGGATTTCAAAGTTGTTTGTATTACTTGGCTGGGTTTTTTGTTCTTTCCTTCCTTCATTGGGTTTCTCTCTTGTGTGTCTTCTTTTGCTTTTTACTTCCTGAAACCCTTCCTTGTCTTCTTGATTTTTCCTCTGTTGTTTGTTCCTTCGCTCTTCTTCTGTATTGAGTGGGTATTCCTTGAACATATGTCCATACTCATGACATTTTCTGCATCTAAATGGAATGTGCACCTAGTCGAGGGTTTGCTGCCATACCTCCTCATGATACTCTAGCTTGATTGTATCTAGAATAGGCTCAACTATATTCATGTAGACAAAAATTCTAGCATATGAGGTGTATCTTCCCTTTTTTGTAGTTTCAGCTATTTCAACAAAGCTTCCTATTATGGTTCCTATACCCTCTAGGATTTCCAGATCCCAAAAATCCATTGGTAGATCGAATAACCTTACCCATACTAGGGCTACCAAGAATTTTTCCTTATCGGGGTTATAACATTATTCTCATAAACAGTCCAACATTATAATGAAAGTAAGGACCATTTTCAAACGCTTTTTCTTTATCTTGCAGGTTCGAGAAGATTACCGTGAAGAAGCCTCTTACTCCCAACTTTAGCTCGATATGGCCTCGGGGTTGCCATTTTTGCTAGATCCATCTGGTGAGGTCCTTTTCCGTCAGCGATACTCCGATGAACTTGCAAATTAGTGCATGGTCTTTCATGTAGCTTCTGTATCGCTCCAGTTTGTTCATCGGGATTATAAATCTTGGTTTCTTCGTCACACATGGTAAATGCTTGCCTCTGTTGCCCGCTTGCCATCCTGCTCCAAGGAAAGGTCCCGGTTTTCTTTTTTCTTCCGCCTGGTTACTGGTGTTCTGGCCTTCTCCTATCGTCACGTCTCGATAGGAGGGGATCTCTCCCCTCCTCTCCTCCTCTGTCATTTATTCTGGTTCTTGGTTTCTATGTCTGCTGCTTGCTACAGTTTTTGGTTTTCCTCGCACTGCCTAACTCATGGCTGCCTGACCATTAGGGTTGTAGAGCTAAAAAAACCACTTAGTAATCATTTACAATGTGGCAATGGTTTTGGACAAAAAGGAAAACAAATATTATTACTAAGTGGGAAATATATATATATATATATAATATAATATATATTATTATATATATTATATATATTATATATATATATTATATATATATATTTATATATATATATATATATATATATTAGATATATAATTAGGAAAATAAGTCCAAGTGTCATTTGACAAAATTATTAACGGACAAAAAAGATAATTAAAATCTAAAGAGAAAGGAATGGATTCTAATTTGGAAATAAAGGAAGGAATATTTCCAAAAACCTCATATAACAATGCTTCAGTGCTATTTAAAATTGAAGGATTTATTATTGTAGGAAAAGATGTTATTATTTCTATCTCGCCGATTGAAGATAAAAATTATATAAAACCTAAAATCACAAACCAATTAGTGATTCCCGAGTAAAATATAATAAAAAATTAGATTTTTTTTGACAAAAAAATTACAACATAACCAATTTACAATTAAACATTGGGGATTATACATTTATATCAAAATTCTAAGTTCAATCCCTATGGAGCGATCAAGGTGATATAATTATGGGTTAACCTTGGATGGAATCACTAAGGTCCTTCATCCTAAATAAGAAAAATAAGTTTTTGACATTTTCCTACAAAAAGAAAAAAATAACATTACATGATATTGCATTGAAGATAGATTCAGTAACACGAGAAGACATACAAGATATCTCAAAAGTAATTTTTTAAGAAATTAAAAAAAAGATAGAAAATATGCAAAGGGAAGTTGACAAAATCACCGTTGACAAAAATAAATAAGTTTCTCGGCTCAAGGACCATAGTGAGAAATCATTGAAAGAAATTAATAAACTTAAAATTGACAAGAAATCATTGAAAGACAAATTAGAAAACTTATTACGAAAGCAACATCAAAGTTTTCAGAAGTAACAGTCCAAGTTGAAGAAAAAGGAATGAACATTGATCAGTATCAAAACTTCCAATGTACATGTTATTGTATGCTACTTAGGTTATCGAACACATTTTGATGGAAGCTTCCTTCTTTACTTTCTTCAACAATGCCAACTCAGCCAAAGCACTTTCCAAAACATCTAATTCATGTTCACAACTTCATCAATCACAATTTTATTAATCATGAATACAACTTACGAATAACCATCTGTTGTGCTTTATCCTTTCTCCGATCTTAATTCTTTCTTCACAATATTCATTATAGATGTTACAACATGTCCTCCCTCTGAACTGGGGAGATATATACCTTGTTCATTCAAGCTTCTTTTCTACTAGGATACAAGTCCATCAACAAATCAACCACACAAGCTTTATCATCATATCATCATATCATCACAGAACTTGAACTTTCCAGAACATCATTCCTTCTATCCTCATCTGGAAAGAAGGTCATCAACATTGTATACTTAAAGGTTCTTACAACTCCCTCTTTTTAGCATCCTCAACATCATCATCAAGTATGAGGTAGGTAAGCATCTTCAACATCTTGAAGACTTTGTACCTACAAATCTTCAACAAGTTCAACCAAGCACAAATATAGAGCATGGAGTCAACCTTATCAATATAAGGTTATCATGTTGATACAATGGGAGCATAATATACAAACTTTAGATATCAAAACATAAACTTAGTTAGATTTCCAATTAGCAAGGCTTACACTTTTCATGCCCTAGACTTTCAAAACAATCAATGCTAGTTTTGTCACAAACCCTAGATTCCTTCACCAAAACTAAACTTTAGATATTAACAACTACATTAAATCACAATGAAAGCATTTTACATCTAGGGTTTCATTATCATGCCCTAGAACCTCATAACAATCTCTACTAGGGTTTTTGTCATAAACCCTAGATACAAACATCAAAACTTCAATGTTAGATATTCAACAATTTTGACTAAGCTAGGGTTTCGATCATACAGGGACATATACACCTAGGATTTAATTTCTAGGCTTTTAAATTATATACAAGGGTTTTATCATAAGCTTGATTTCATCAGAACCTAAAAATATAGGGTTTCATCATGTAACGTGGACATCAACAACAAAGTCGAGAAGGCTAGGGTTTCAGATGTCAAGAGATTGGGATTTCATTATATGATTTAGACTTTATAAACAATCCCTAAGTAGGCTATGGATTCATCATAACATCAACAAACCTTAAACATCAAAAGGTTAGGGTTTTACAGTGAACCCTAAAGGTTAGGATTTCATAGTGAACCCTAAGGGTTAAGGTTTTACCAAAGTGAACAAAAGATAAAGAGTATGAAAATGGTTGGTTTAATCTAGAGATTAATCGCCCTAAATAATAATCTTGATGATTCAAAACCCTAGACATGCGAGAGTTAGTAATATAAAGCAAATTTAAAAAAATGTTCATACCCTTTTTAATATAAAGAAGACTAGCTACAAATCACGTCGTCTTAGACATACCTTGAGTTGCTCCTTTTACAAACCTTGTAGGGTTTTCTTATTGAAGGGATCCCTCTTAGAAATTTCGTATGAGTCAACTTGTGCCCAAGGATCCAACTTGTCTTACCAAGTTACTATTTGTAGGATCAACATGTCTACCTTATCTTTGCTTCCTTCAATATATACCTGCAATATTCATTGACAAGCATAACCAAAATATACAAGTATAACAACACAAATATTATCTAGGGTTTTCATTACCTTTTAGAGAATGAATTCCAAGCGATCTTGGACTTTAACTAGCTCTAAGGATATTATGTCAAAACCTAGACATTAATCAATTTCATTCTTGCCATGTTTGCCCATATATCTTGGACTACTTATAAACCTTGGACACTATTAGATAAGGTTTATAAGAAAAAATAAACGAATAAGGTTTTCATATATATACAATCTAGGTTTTACAATTCTAGATATTTACAAACGTTAACACAATGAAAACTACCAATCTAAGCAACTAAATATTTCATGTTAGACTTCTTAAATAAACATGCTATACATACCTCAAGATTACATACCTTTGATTTTGATGTTCCATTGAGCTTGATGTTCTTTCTTGCAAAATGAAACCATATTGTTAGATGAAAAAAACATAAAGAATAATATCAATACTTACTTGGTTTAGATGAGGACTCCAAGCTGGTCCCAAAGTGCTAGATGCCTTTTCTTGACTGTAGTAAGAGTGAGCTACTATAGGTCTCCAAATAGACTTTTTTTCACTGATATAAAATGCTTCCATTTTGAGATAAAAATGACAGAATACTCACAGAGGTATTCCTTCACTTCCTATGTAGGCCTTAATTCCTTTCATTTTTCTACAATTTGCAAGACTGAAACTATGTCCCATTGAATCAAACTTTTCAAAAACAGGTCTTATCAAGCACATGAGATCCTTCCAGATCAATTTTTTATGTAACTATATATTATATATATATATATATATATATATATATATATATATATATATTATATAATATATATATATATAGAATTTTCGTCCTTTTCCTCACAGATGTCTTGACTCCTTTGATTTAGGTGTGACTGTTGCTTTGTAACAATCCTTTCAAACAAGTCTCCAAAAATTCTAAACAATTCAACCTTTGTCCCTTTCTCTGTTGGTTTCAAGGAATACCTTTAGACTTCAAAATTTATAGCCCGATCATCTTGATTTTGCACAATACTTGTGGGAACTTTAGATGCACAATTCTGGATGACTTTTAGATGCAATATTCAAGTACAAAACTTCACTCTATTTCACAATGGATTTGGCCTTGTCTAGGTTGATGATCTAGCCTCTCGGATCTCCAAAAAAATGCTATATTGCTCCTCTAATTATTTCAGTTCACAAGATCTGGAATACAGCCTAGTTACAAAGGTACGAGCCCATAAGATACGTTCATTTTTGCAGCTCGAATTTCCTTCTAGGAGCTTGACCATTAAGATTATAATAATCAATCCCTTTTACCCTTCAAAATGTGATATTCTAACTGCCATGTTATAATGACCTTAGCTATGATACCATGTTGAGAAATCCTTTTAGGGAAACATAGTTAGGGTTTTAATTATTTTGATTTCTCTTTCTATGACATTTTCTTTTGAAGTTTCTTATTAGTTTCTTCTTTCCAATTATTCTATTCTTCTCATCAAGAAAAATGCCAAACAATGAAGATGATAAACACAAAAGAGAACACAAGATGTATGTGCACAGCCAGGGAAAAACCCCTCTCCTAGGGGAAAACCCAAAAGAAATTCTTCTCTTCTTTAGAATAAAATCAAATGAAACAACCTTGACCCTAGACAAAGACAAATACTTCCTTCATCCACCAAGATATCCTTCAACACAACTTATTTAAGTCAATTAGAATCCCGACTCCTATTCTTTGCAATTTCTAAAATTCGTCCTCCATCCTCAACCCTTGTAACTAGCTTTAGATTCATTGCACATGTGAAATAAAGGCATAAATTTTTTCTTTCTCTTAGCTTGATATACTTCTCATTCTTCTTTGTTGGAGTTACTTCTTCCCTTCTTGTCCTTCATATCCCTTTTCTTGAATTCTGATTGTAGACTGCGTTTCTTCTTGGATTATTTCCACAATAGGTTTAGTGCTTCTCTTATTTATAGACTTTACAAGGGTGACAAATCCCTTCATGAGGTTGACTAGTATATTGAAGGAGCTGACATGGTGGAGAATGGACAAGACACATATTTATTACATAAACCTTTTTCTTTCTTGACATTAAAAGCCCAAGAAGTGTTTAGAATATAATGAAAATGACAATGACTCAAGATACAAGCCTAGAATCCTTCAACATAGGATTGACCTAGAAACAAATACATAGAGCATGAAACCCATGCTAATAAAAAAATAAAAAAATCTTTTTATAATAAATTTTCTTTTTATTTCTTTTGACAGATACATTACATCATGACACAATCACAATTACAAAGACCAACACTAGTTACATTTCTCAACATATTTGACCTATCAATTCTTATTGTATTCAAAACCTATTTCTACTGAACATAGCTACATGAGTCTACTTTAATCTCCAATTTGAATCAATTCTATCCGTCATCGAAAAAAAAAATTATGCTTAAAATATTGACTGTTGGTTTAAGCCGGAAAATAAAAAACAATTTTATTATGTAAGTTGTTCTTAACATGTTTGACATATCACATGGAAGCATTTTTAAAGCCTATTTCTATTTGATATAACCCTTTGAATCTAGTTTCATATGGTTTTGTAGTCACTCAAATCAGGCTTAGAACAAAGAATTTATCAACAAATTATGATCGGGTAGTCTAAGGTAGCTGCTACTCCTCAACAGGTAAAAAATGAACTTTGTTTTGGTAATATTTCCTAGGGTTTGTTTTATGAGTTGTTCTTGTAATTTATTTTTCATGTTTGGGATAAAGTGAGGCTACACACCTCTCTTCCTCCACGATTTCACATTTTATTGCAAGAAAATGCTAGTTTTTTGAAGATTCGAAATTTTTGTAAATGAAGTAAATACCAATTCCAAACATGTTCCAAGCCTTTTCCCACTAATAAGAACATTCACAACAACTAGGGTCATGTTGCAACATTCCTACCTAGAAACACCACTATATCTACTGCTCTTCTACCACTTTCATCATTGCAGAATCTATCACTACCATCATTAGATGAATAACCATTGATTGTTGCTTGTGTCAAATGCTCTTGCAGTAAGTCTTGTTAGGTATGATCCACTCTTAATTCCTCACTATTCTGTAAAGTGACTATAACTGTTGATTGATGTTCTCCATGTCACCTACCCAAGATCATCAACTGATTCAGTTGGTGGGGGGGGGGGGGGGGGGGGGGGTAGCGTGGGTTGTCACTGTCATGTTGCATACTTCCTATCCACAAGATTAAAATGATGTGGGTAATTAAGAGTTGTAATAAGAAACAATGATATTATTAGTTGAATAAATCATACAAGTCTAGTTTCTCTAAAAGTTGTTATGTAATAAATCTTTCCAAGTTCCTTTAAAGGGTATTGTTAAAAATCCCCCTAGGGTGGACCACTCATATAGAACCTCAATAGGCTTTCACGAGAGCTGTAACATGACCACCAGAGGGGCCTTTCAGTTATTATTTGAGATGCTTCATTTCACTACACATTAAATAACTAAGATTTAAGACTATTGTGAATGGTGTCACCCATGGGCTAAACTTGAATAATGAGTTATGTGCCTAGAAAATCTAAAATACTCTCATACCACCTGACTTCCTTACACTATAAAAACTTCCAATGAGTAATATACATTATTTCAAATCTATTGAGTGGTATATATGTAAAAAATTCTTCATGTGAAAAAATAAAATAATAAAAGGGAAGTATCAGGAAGTACAAGTAAACCCGCTATGGTACTAAACAGGCTTGCTGGCAGCGAGGCTATACTTTTATGCTACCAAGGCAAACCTGTAGGGGTACTGAACATACTTGTTGGTAGCGGGGCTATGCCGGGTAAGAGAGATGAGGAATACACATTGTCGCACACATAACTCACTTTAAGTGAAGGCTCTGGGTAACATTATGAAACAATTATCATTGAATTTCAAGCTAGGAAGAATAAACCTCATATCTTGGATTTTGGAGAATGGCTTTAAGTTCCTTCAAGTATTATGATTTGAAGTTTTATCATTAAGAAAATAAATATGTTTTCGTGGAAGTGGGAACCCTTAGTGTTAGTGATTTAATTTACCCATGTATGGGGGATTATTTTATACACTTGTATAATGGCACGACTTTGAGAGACAAAGACAAAGATAAATGGATCATCTCGAGAATATATCATTTTGTCACCCTTTTTTCCCTATTTATATCATATTTTTATCCATATTTGATGCCATAGCATTCGACATGATTATGTCACTTTTATTTATAATGAGGTTATTGAGGTGATGAATTATTGACATAGGTTGCTGATGAGGTGTTTTGTAGAAATTTTGATGGCACATAAACTATCTAGTTTGTAGGAAGTACTACTACAATCTATGGAAAAAATATTTTTTACAACGGTTCAACAACATTCATTCATTCATTTTCTAGCAGTTTTAGTCAATAAACAAATTGTTGGATATCCAAGGAAGCAAAAATTTTAACCTTTACCCCTTCAAAATATTCAACAACCACATTACAATTATTGTCGTTACTCCATAGGTGTTGTTAGTTCATTATTTTTAGGTGTTGTTATATGATGACTAACAATATGCTTGTTCTTAATTTCCTTGCAAAACAAGATTTATCAACAACCTTCATCATACATCAGTGCTCTGTTTTGGATAAGCTCAACAAAATCTTTATTTTAGCTTCAGATTTTGTTTATCAGTGTGCCTGCAACATCTAAAGAATTTTAATTACAACTCTGCAAATTCGTTTCCGACAGAGTCTTCTAAAGGCTCATGACTTGTTTTGGCATCTCCACAAGCTCCAATTGATGTAACAACAACCTCAAATGCAAACTATGTTGTTATCTTAGGTGTTATTAGTCATATTTTGATAATTCTACCTTATTTGCAAAATATGGTCGTAATTTCTCATTTATTTAGACTATTTTTCCAATAAAAAAAATGCAGAAATTGATCTAAGGATATCTCCCAACCCATGCATTAGATTGTCATGAAACTTGGAGGATGAGAAAATTATGGTTATACAAGAAGACCATAAAGTTTCAAGCAAAACTAGTTTATACTTTTTGAGAATTACGCATTGACACCTACAACCATTTTGCTTATTTCTCGATATCCTTGCATCATATTTCCGTGAAACTTGGAGGAGATAAGCGTTAACGTAATATGAACAAACCTACAAATTTTCAACAAAAGCTAGTATATAATTTTTGAGAAATTAAGCATCATCACCTTCAACCATTTTTCTTATATCTCGATATCCGCGCATCAGATGGCTCTAATTTTTGGTGTGGAGAAGTATTAAAATAACAAAAACTTGTTCACAAAATTTCATCAAAATCTAATTTTTTCTTTGTGATATATTGCTTAAATTTTTTTGGTTTTACACCTATACCAATTTGTTGATACACATGTAAAAGTTAGTTGAAATTCTCGTAACAACGTATTTGTTATATCTTAGTATCTGTGCAATGGTTTGCTATGAGTTTTAGTAGATAAAGACATTATATGGTGATGAACACACCCACCAAAATTGTCTCAATCTGAATTGTTGTTTTCATGAAATGTTGATGTCCTTGAAATTGTTGAAACTCCATGTACATATTGCTGCAACTCCACGAGAATTGTTGAAAGATTATCTTTGAAGGTATGGTGGTTGTGAGAATTGAGAATAAGATTTATAAGTTGATCTAGGTAACCATGCATTGAAATATCATAGCTTATATCACTTATTTTTGCTCATGATTAGCTTATGGAGACATGTTTACGAGAAATGCAATTTTGACAAAAAAAGGACAACCATTGTTTGAAAAAGTTAGACACACTTGTTGTCAATGATATGCCTACTGCAACCATGAAGCTTTGGTGCATTTGAACAGTTGGGTGACTCTTTGTTTTTTTACGCTACCATGTTTTCATGGGGACATGAAAAAGGGCAGGCGTGGGGGAGATGGTAGTCTACCAAATTGTCCTATTTTTCAACATTCTAAATACCCATTTTCATCACTTTATCACACTTATTTGTGCCTATTACCCATCTTGTTGTATTTGCTTGTGAATATGCCACTTTAAGCTTAAAATGTTAAAGTAGTTTATTATCATTATTATCTTTTATTTTTGACAAATTAGAAAGGATTATTGTTGGTTTTGTTGATGATGGTTTTCCTAGTGTTGTTGTAGTGGTTCCTATGCAGTAAAAATAACAACCTCCATGGCTGGCATATTTACATAGCTCCAAAAGGAATTCCAGAACATGGATTTTACTCCTAGGGATGTTTACATGGATTTGTGTTGCCTAACTCATACCCTGGTCAAATCTATTAGGCTTCATCTCATGATTTATAGCTCAGATAACTCACTAGGCAGAATCGACTAAATAAGTTCAAACGTGATGTGCGAGCAAATGAAGATGAATATGGAAAATCTGCAACATGGTTTTTTCTCATCAAATATGTAATTAGGTAATCAAAAATGGTTTCTCCAGAATTTCTTTTGATTAGGAGCTATGAGTGGTTATTTCAAGCATATATTTCTTATGACAGACGTTGATAAATTATGTCCCAAACAAAGCAATCATTTAGTAACTACAACAACTCCAACCTATTCTCAGATGATTCTATGACAAATAAATTTATTGTAATAAGATCTTGAGTTTTTTTCCAACTAAGATCTCCTAAAAAAAAATAGTCAATATTTTGTAATCTCTCCATAACTGTGACAACCCAGATTTGGGGGAGTTATTCCAATTTGCCCTCCTATCTCTTTGTATAAATTGTATGGGAAGAGAACATGTTAGTGCTGGAGTCAGTAAGAAAATGAATAAGTTAGCTTAGGAAGGGGAGGCACCATCATCCACGTAACAACACATCTTGTAATATCATTTCTAAAGCTATTGCAATCTCTACAAGTTTGTGGCTTATCTATGAATTGTTGATTTGTGAGTTGTGAATCACCAACCCCCTACAGAGGAGGAAGGGCCCTCCTCTTTCTCAAGGGTTGTTGTGTCAATAGAGTTAGTTAGTTGTTACATATTAATTTAACTGTAGGGTATGTTAATTTAGTTATTATTATATCACTGCTAAAGATTCTTGTTGATGCATTGTTGCTATTGTTGGTTAATTTAACTTACAAAATATTTAATACATATTGCTTGTGTGTCAACATAGGTACTCCCGGATCAATCCTTACAAACTGTGTGTTACTATTCAATAGTTCTTACAAATTTATAATTTGATGCTAAAACAGAGTGTTGGTTCTTTTACATTTGTTATAATGTGCTATTTAGTTAATGAATGTGTTGATCTCAGTTGGCTTGATGGTTGTGTGGTTTTGATCGAATGTTTTTGTGTGAGGATTGATTTCAAAGAGTGTTGTTTCATTTTTGCAAGTGTGATTTCATTTCCAACATTGTGTGCAGTGATTTATTTTTATGCAAGTGAGGGTTCGACAATGAGATTGATTTTCATTCCTGCAAGTGCAAAGAGTGACAACTTTGTTCTTATAGGAGAAATCTTAACATTAGGAATTATCCAATGCTAGTTAGCTATTGTTTCTTGCATATATTTTGCACGATAACCTTGAAATAAAAATACCTACCCTGATTGATAATTTATGTTTGAGTGAATTGACTTGGTTTATTATGACAATTCATTTACTTGACATAATTGTCTGACGGTTTTATGGGGTTTGAAAATGGTCTTAATGTTTTTCTTGGCTATTATCATGGTAATGATATAAGTGGTCACTTTAATGAAAGGGAGAGATATATGTCCAACGGTGACCACATTAAAGGAACCACAAATATCATTGAAAAAAAATTGGCTAAGAAAAATATTAAGACCATTTTAAACCTCATAAAACCCCCAGACAAATATTTTGGTTAGCCAAAGATAAGTCTGATCCCATGCAAGGATCAAGTGTCTACCAAATTCCTTGTTCATGCAAAAAGTTTAGGGAAAAAAAGCCCTAAATTAAACATAATTTCTACCGTCAGATTTTCATCTAATGAGCAACCCAGATTGACTACGAAATTACAACATTTTATAAGGCAATTTTACATCTATTTTTAGCTTCGAGGGCGATGCCCCCCCTAGACCCCCTTGGCGGCACACAAAAATGTGTGGTGTTGCTACCCATTATGAATTGGGGTCCAATGCGGCGACACATTTGAATAAATAAGATAATCAGGCTCTACACCCAACAAGCCTTCCTTGCACATCATAGATGCCCACCCCTGATAATTTTACTTTCCCTCCACAATGGATACACCCACTCTTCATACTTTTATGAGGATTATAGCATGGTTTGGTTGGAAATATGATGATGATGTTGCAGACTTGATGAGCACCTCAACGTTCTATTGATGATTATGGTGATAAGGCTTGATGTATTGGGTAATGTCATGGTTTTATTACTTGTTGATGATGTTTTGTATATTTATCATGATCCTGGTAAACATGTTTTATATTCTTGCTTATGGTTTGTTCGTCATATGTCACAACATGGTTCATATTTAAGTATTCCAATCCATGCCTTAGACCTTTAATGAAATTTAAGGGACAATGGTATACTTGATTTATGGGAAAATATTATCATGTGTTTTCTATATGGAGTTATAACAAAATATTTCCCATAATGGTGTTGTCAACTGTTTGTGTGAGGACTTATTAAAACTATGATTAATGCCCTGATCTTGTAATCATTATCTTTACATCCTTGGATCATCATTTGAGACTGTCACTACCCATTGGGATTATTGATATTATGATGCTATTAATCACCTCATACTACTACCATTCTCTGTGATAATTGTATGATGATCCCTATGCACTATCTCCATTGGTTCATTATTCAACACTTATTCTTTTTGGTGACTGAGGTAATTATGCGATGGAGGGAGGTCAAATGTGGATTATTAAGCCCATTTGCGACCATTTTATTCCATAGGTTATTTGAACTAATTGTTGAAGTTTACCTCTGCTTACCATTGTGTACCCATGTTTGAGTGTTGAGTTGTTTTAAGAGTCAGGGAAAAATTAAAATATGATTTCCATGAGCCATCGTCCATGGAGGAACTAGAGAGAATTCCTGAATATAATTCTTGTAAACAGAGGTTGGTTGCAGAAGGGTGGCATGATTTTTTTGGCAAGTTTCAAGGGTCAAATGATGAAGTTTCTCTACAGTTTTCACAAGGGTTTGACAACAAAGTAGCTCGAATTGGAGATCTAGTCATAAATGCGAATGAGAAAATTATCGCTCAAGAAACTAGCTTACCCTTGGAAGGGATTAAATGGTTCAAAAATAAAGGCATAGATAAACAACTAACTATGCAATTTCTCAAAACATGGCACCAAGAGGTTAATTGGGCAAAAGGAGTACCTCGTTCTTGGGTTAAGGACAAATGGTGCAACTTGCTATTTATTCTTCAAAAATGTTTGACATGTGAGGGTAGGTATGAGATAAATTTTATGTATCACATTGGGTTGTTATTTCATTTTACTCGAGATCAGAGGATTAATGTTCCTTATTTTCTATAAATAATTTTACAAAAGATGTCTCAAGGGTCTGTAAAGTTGTCAAAAACCCTCAGGCCAACCTTTACCATAATGGACGTATTAAATTGCTAATTGTGGATGAATTGGGAGAAATGATAACTGGGATGGTTTTCTACAACAAAATGAGTTGATGGCAGTTTCCAAGGAACCAAATGCCCAACCTAATCAAATAATACAAGAGGTAGAAGATGTTAAATTAGATGTTGTCTTTTCCTCGCACCCTAGGAAGTCAAGGAAAAAAAAATTGGGTGGAGAGACCCCTATAGCCTAACCATTCAAAGCCTAAACTCCTGCCCCACACCAAAGAATTACATGTAGTATGGGAAAAGCAGGTCGACTTCGTTCTATTGCTCAGAAAACCTTAGGACCTCAAAGAGTTGTTGAATTAGACCAAGGGCATGAGGAAGGGGAAGTAATGGTAGACACTCCAGATAGCTCTGATAAGAAGAGAATATTTCGTGAGTTTGAAAAATTCATCGCAAGGTTTATGAATCAAATAAAAAATCCTACAGTAGATGCAAACCAAATTAACATCCCTACAAAAGACCAAGTTAAAAACCCTGCGGCTAAAACAAATCAATTTATAAGCCTTGAAGTGAATATGCTCAAAACTCCTAGAGTCAAAAGTAAATATAGGATTTAATTTTCCATTTGATCCCCCCGTAGCAAAAACTATTGATGCTTACTCCACTAATCAACAAAAGTTAAAAGATCCCACTGATCACTCTGTATTAAATAAGAAAGTCAGGACAATCAAGAGATTGAAGGGAGAAATATAAGAATTCCTTTCCCTTGAGAGACATATGCAGGAGGAGAATGAAAGGTTGAAGGAATATAGTGATAAATTGCAGTATAAGAATGATAGGTTGGTTGGGAAGAATAAGAAGCTACAAAAGAAGGTTAGCGAATGGCACAAACGAGATAAACAATATGTTGTTCACAATAGGATATTGAAAAGGAAAGTTAAAGAATATAGAAATAAGGGAGTAAGGAATTTGAATATTTTTGTCAATGGAGTGTGGCTCTAGTAGAGGGCCACAACCTCACATTTTTGAAAATTTTGGTCTATGTCTTAAGGTTTTACTTGCATGAGGACATGTGAGGAGATCAATGTGGGGGTATGTCGAGCCTCCATTTTGTCTAGATTTTTCACATCTTTTTGCCTAAAATTTCTTACGTCTTCACCTAGCTTTTGTAGTTACTACCATCCTTTTGCATATTTTCGAGCTATTGTATTGGCATAATGAGGTAATATGTTATTATTTGATGAGTTTCTTTTTCTTTAATGATTTAAGAGAATTTATGTGGAAATTTCACTAATGATGTCTATGTGGAAGCCATTCTTGTGACAAGTGTACAATTCATGTTCCAGCAGGATAGTTCATGTTCATGCAGTGCAATTCATGTTCCCACCTCCATGATTATCATATATCTAGCTGTCGTGAGAAGAATTAAGCATATGGGTTTTATAAAGTGAAGGCTAGAGATGGTATGGTGTTTCTCTAACCATGCCAAGGTTCTTTGAACAAGCATGCGACTCATGGTCAAATATTAGGTCAAATTTCTTCTATGAACAATAGATCTTCCTATGCACAAATAGAAACGATCATGCTAGTTAGTTGTTCATTGTAAGATCATTAACAATTCATTTCTAAGTCAAGAATGCCTTTGATTTGTATGGATTCAGATCAGATTAAAACTCTAAAAATGTATCTGATGTTTAATCTCTGATCCAGAAAATTAGGAGGCATTGTTGTTACAAATTTGAAGACCTTGTAATGTAAGGGGGAACAATAAGCAAGAGAAGGAAGCTAAAGGGGAGATTTTGTGTTTCAATGGGATGATCCTAAGAGGGGACCACTGGGATCAAGTTTTGCACTATTATATGCTCATGTAATTGACTTCAGAAGTTAATAATACAATTTGGCACTAAATTTATATTTGATGTATTTGATTAAATTGTGATTCAATTTTTGTAAAGGAAACGAGTTGGGTGGTTTGGGCCCACCAACGAGCCTGTTGTCCTTTATGTCTTAGGATTTCCTTTGTTATGTTTGGATAGATGCATAGTCTGTGATTGTGATTTGATTTTAGCAAAGTTCTGTGATTTAATTTTACATCTCTTGTTCATTATAAAGCTTGCTGTGTTAATTCCGTTTTTGGATATGATTAATTAGTATATTTGCATGGTTACCTCCTTGGAATGTATCGATGTGCATTGATATTTAACGCATTAAGTCTTTGAGCAAACCCTACTTTGTGATTGGCTTGAATTGGTATTTACTCTTACCTTATTTTCCATATAATGAGATCATCTTTTAGATACATAAGATTTCAATGTCTTGTATACTAAAATTGTGAAGAATAAGTTTGGAGATTAGTAGTATGGATATACTCTCCATAGTTCTGGTTCGATATAATACAATATGTATTTTTGGAGCCTCCATGCAAACCTTGAATCATTATTGTAATCTCGTATGTGGAATTGGTTTTTCTTCTCTGAAATACCTTTTAGACATATAAGACTTTGATGCTTTGTATGCATACTGAAACTATGAGGATTGAGTATGGTTATAAGTTGTGTGGACAAATTCTCAAGGGTTTTTTTATCAATCTAACATGTCATATGAAGCATTTTCTAAACTTCTAGAACTCGAACTGTTGTTGTGATATCGTAAGTAGTATTTGATCAATAAAATTGATTATATTTCTTTGGAATGCATTACCACAAATGGATTTTTTAACATGGAAATAACTTGGGTTCTATGAGAATGATATTTATTTTAATCTCTCTCTTATGTAATCAAATCTTCCTTTACATATGATTTTAATACTTTGTTTGATGCCAAGATTAGTATGGGAAGAGATTTCCATTGGAGAAATTTTGAGGTCTAAAGTGGGTCTCAAAACAAAAATGTACAACCAAAATCAACTTTATAAGAACCAATAACATTCAAAATGATGATGTAAACCAAGACGATTCACTATTTTTGGAGTAAAAAAGTAAAAAGATTAAAAAAACAAAATTCAACTCATATTTTCAACTTATGTCCCTATGGTTTTTACTCAAATTTCAAGCAGAAGCACTCATTGGATGCAGAATTTAATTCCTAATCCAAGGAGTACTATGTTGCATACTTTCGATGGACTCTACTACATGAAAAATGAGAAATACATGAAAAATGTGATTGCATTCACGTTTTTTCATGTATCTCTAATTTTTCATGTAGCAGGGTCCATTGAAAGTATGCAACATGGGTACTCCTTGGATGAGGAAATAAATTTTGCATCCAACGAGTGCTCCCGCTCATAATTTGAGTAAAACCGTAGGGAGATAAGTTGAAAATACGAGTTGAAAAAGTAGTTTTTTTCTTTTTCCCTTTAAAATTTGATGATGTAATCTAATCTTATTTTCTTATTTCCACTATTATTTTATAATATTACTTAGTAGTCTCATTTTAGAACTCAAAATTTCTCTAATGATTTTGTGATATTCAAGCCTAGAGGTTGGATTAATGATATGTCTTGTTTTGTTTTGCGTGGATTGATAGGGTGAAGTGTTAAGAACAAATATCAGATTAACTCTTTGAGACCTTCTGGTTAAGATTGTATGTAGATCATGAATGATGTCCTGAGAAATCCTTGGTGTGCTTCATCACAATTGAACTTTACATATTTTTCTTTTGAGAAGTAATGCATATACAATCTAGATTTCTTTAGTAACTGTACCTCTGCTTGGTTTTATTGCAGAGAATTTGAACCTTGAAGATTTTGAATGCTCTCTTCTTTTCAACATAGCAAGTAATCCTTGAGAAGAAATTAAGACAATATTTCCTTTTTCATTTTCAGAGTGGATTGTTTGTTGAAAAATGTGCAACAAAAAATGTTAAATTTAGAATGTGCTAAAAATAGTAGTTTGGCCAGTGAGGTTATTGGCCACATTGGGTGAGAGGTGAAACTGCTAAAAATAGAAAGTTCTAAAAATAGCGTTTCTGGGTCCCTTCCTATTTATAGCAGTCCCTAGTCTATCTATAGGAAGTAAAATTAATTTTGGTCTTAACAACAGTTGGAAATATTAATTAATTAATTCAGTTGAGTTAATTAGTTAAGGAAATTCGAATTTGAAGTCTTTGTGAGCATGCACATGAGTTGTCCCACTGATTGAGGAATAAGTATGAGTTCTACAATGAGAGAGAATCAATTGACTTAGTTCTAAATAGTCAAGTCCAGTTAGATTATTTTAACAAGTTTTAAAATAAAATATAGTTTGTTAATGCTTGCATGCATGTGATAACTATTATTTTAGATAACTAAGAATTCACTCATGGATAATCGTTGCATGTCAGTTCTGTCAGAGACCCAGTTGAGATCAGATGTGGGACAGTGTACTATCAGATGCTTAGATATTTCTAGTAAGTATTCCTTGCATGGAGAAGGATCTATTATAGGATATTGGAGGCCTTGTGGCCTATATATTGAGGCCTAGGTAGTCCATGATTTTCATCTTTTGATGAAGATCATTAGAGTACAGAGAGAGCATGATAGCTATTGAGTTGATTCTTTTTGTATGTTGAAGAGGATTTCCACTTGATTGATAATACATAGTTGGGGTTTTATGCTGGTGCTTTCCCCTGGATATATCTTGTGTTATGTGTGTTTGATTTCTTCATATCAGTTATATGTGTTCTTATTGATGTTGCTCATGGTTGATTAAGCTTCTGGTAAATTGTTTGTAGAAGTAGATCAAGTGTTTTGCTTTAGTACATTGCATTACCGGGTTGATCTACAGGTGGGAAATTTCTACATGGTATTGGAGCCAGCTGATTTGTACAAAAAGTTCTACATGGTATCAGAGCTAGCTGATTTGTAGAAAAATTCTACAAAACTCTACATGGTATTGGAGCACAGGTGATCAAGCAAGAATAATATACTGAGAGGAGATTTCAAAGTTTTGAGTTTTGGGGCGAGAGTTTGCAGAGTAGATCTGAAAATTTCTGTACAAAATTTTCAGAAATAAATAGCAGATTTGGATTCCTTGTGGAAAAATACCCAAAATAAAAAATAAAAATAAAAAAAAATCAGCTAAATCGGAGTTCGGATGAGGGAGATATCGTTGAGTTAAAATCAGCTCCTTTTCTAGAAAATTTCGTGACGGCAGGAAAGTGGAAATAGATTGGTGTGCTAGCCAAGAACCTGTACGCACTTAAGGTACAAGATGCATGCAAAGCCTTGAGGAGCAAGGCAAAGGTTAGATACTTGGTGGTTGAGAGGGAGAGTAAATTACCTCTCAACATGCAGTGCCAGAAGAAGTCTCAAACAATTGTGGAGGAGCCACGATTGGTGTAGCATATTCAGGAGGTTGTGGAGTAGCCACAACAAGGGAAGCTAAGAGAAGGTCGAGTAGAAACATCTACTCATGCATAGACCTCCAGTAGGGGAAAACTTCGAGCCAGGTGGGCAGAGGGATCGCATGCAGCCATACCTCCAGGTAGGAGGTGGGGCGATGTAGATTGATTGTCCCAAGGAAGAGGGGCAGGATCCTTGAGGTACCCAACCTCTTGGATGAGACCTCGCTATAGGAGCCCCAATGGGGAGTAGAAGGAACTGATTGATTGGGTAGAGACAGATGTGGATGGAGTGGCAGAGAGAGTGACAGTGCAGGGAATCCTAAGACAACGCATAGCTAGTAGGTTGCAGTAACGCGAGAGGCACAAGTGTTTTGCACAGTGATAGGTGGCACAGAGAGGTGTGCAATGGTGCGAGATGCTTGGAGATGTTGCAGTAGCATAGTTGTCAGAGAGGGAGCACTTTTCAGCAGCAGGTAGAGCTTTAGCATCAGAGTATGTTCCTAGCCCAACAAAGTGGTCAGTTGGGAGTGTTTTTGTTCCAAGTGTTGTTGGAGCAAGTGGACTGGGTAGATGTGTTGCATGTAGAACATTTCATAGTTACAGGCTCGGGTTCGAGAGAAAGCCTTTCTTGTTAAGAGGGAGTGTTGAAAAATGTGCAACAAGAAATGTTAAATTTAGAATGTGCTAAAAATAGCATGTCTAAAAATAACAGTTTGGCCAGTGAATTTATTGGCCACATTGGGTGAGAGGTGAAACTGCTACAAATATAAAGTTCTAAAAATAACATTTTTGGGTCCTTTCCTATTTATTGCAATCCCTAGTCTATCTATAGGAAGTAAAATTAATTTTGGTCTTAACAGCAGTTGAAAATATTAATTAATTAATTCAATTGAGTTAATTAGTTAAGGAAATTCGAATTTGAAGTCTTTGTGGGCATGCGCATGAGTTGTCCCACTGATTGAGGGAATAAGTATCAGTTATATAATGAGAGAATCAGCTGATTTAGTTCTAACTAGTCAAGTCCAGTGATATTATTTTAACAGGTTGTTAAAATAATAAAATATAGTTTGTTAATGCTTGCATGCATGTGACAACTATTATGTTAGATAACTAAGAATTCACTCATGGATAATCGTTGCATGTCAGTTCTGTCAGAGACCCAGTTGAGATCAGATGTGGGATAGTGTACTATCAGATGCTTGGATATTTCTGATAAGTATTCCTTGCATGGAGAAGGATCTATTAAAGGAGATTGGAGGACTTGTGGCCTATTTATTGAGGCCTACATAGTCCATGATTTTCATCTTCTAATTGAAGATCATCAGAGTACAGAGAGAGAATGATAGCTATTGAGCTGATTCTTTTTGTATGTTGAAGAGGATTTCCACTTGATTGATAATACATGGTTGGGGTTTTATGTTGGTGCTTTCCCCTGTATATATCTTGTGTTATGTGTGATTATTTCTCTTGATCAGTTATGCATGTTTCTACTTGATGTTGCTCATAAATTCGATTATGCTTCCACTTAATGTTTTGTAGAAGTAAAACAAGTATTATGCTTTAGGACATTGCATATATCGGTTTGTTCTACAGGTGAAATTTCTACATTGTTAGCTTGAAGGTTTGAATGAGCCCGACATTCCCTTGTTCGTTGAATAACTAAGGCATGCTTTCTGCAGAAGTTTCTCAGCTAAGAAGAGGAGCTAAAAGTAGGTTCTTTGTGTGCTCTATTACTTTGAAAGTTTTATTTATCGAGTGAGGTCTTTCAATTGTTAGCAAGAACTTTATTGATGGTAAAAAAAAATTCACAAATTTATGAGGTCTTCTTCCAACATTTATTGTGTCGTGCCTCGAAGCTTACGCAACCTGGATTGATAAATGTTGGTATATTAATCTTGCATTTATAACTCCCAGCACAATTCTAAAATTGAGACAATGTAATCGATGCATAATACATAATAAATATTCACTGGATAATAGACAGGGAAAAAACACAAAGGCCATAACATAAGTGGGCATGAATAAAGTAAATCCACGTAAGCCATTAATAGAGGGTGGTGGGTTACATACCTTGGCGAGGTTGACATAGAAGAAGAGCGACTTCTTGGTGTTGGAGACTTGAATCTTGTTCTTCATGTGAAGATCAGTCATATCCATATTTCCAACTCGCTTATTGATTTCTTCCACGACCTTTGTTCAAAAAAAAAAAAAAAAAAAAGGCCATAATATCAGTGGGCGTGAATAAAATAAAGTCCAGGGAAGCCATTAATAGATGGTGATGGGTTACATACCATGGCAAGGTTGGCATAGAAGAAGATCAGTTTCTTGGTATTGGAGACTTGAATCTTGTTCTTCTTGTGAACAACATTCAGATCCATGTTTCCAATTTACCCAGTGATTTCATCTAGGACCATCATTCTAGTGCTTTTCTCTTCAAGAAATATTCCCCTACTCTTAATACCTTTGCATTACTTCTCCGCCTTCACTGTTTGCAAACTATGTTGACACCACTTGAACCTCTATTTCTCCCGCCTGTTTTTGGCCTCTGCTTGGCCAATATATGGCATAAACAATACCTTATATATATATATATCCATTTTCCCCTAATTATATGGTCAGTATATTATTTTAAGTTTTCCTCATTTTTTATGCCCTAATATGAACGCATGTGGTATGGTGTTGCTTTGTTAGTGAATCCCTCATGAATTATCATTAATCAAGCCTAATAATTCAACCTTGACTTAATGATCAATATTATTATTATTATCCTTTATGATACTATGATATTATTATTAAAAGAAATTATAAGTCACCTTACCTTCATCACCTCAATCACTTCACACCTCTCTCTTTGATGACTCACATGGAACTGTGTAACTCTCTCTCTCTCTCTAACGATACATTACACTCTCTCTTACACACTTATTAAAGACATGGCATATTCCTCTTACACTCATTAAAGGTATTTCATAAAATATTCCTCTTACGTTCTCTTTAATGCACATGTTACACTCTCCTTAACTAAAGCATGCGTACCTCTCTTAATGGCAGAAGTTACTCAGGCATGCATAATTATCCTTAATGGTATAAGTTACTAAGGCAGGTGTTTCTCTCCTTAATGGAATGAGTTACGCTCCCCTAAATGACATATGTTACTCTTCCTCAAGGCATGCATATTGCTCCTCCTCTATTACAAAAATTTGTTGCTCCTCCTATATATGTGTCTCATGTCTTCTCACCCACCTACTACTACTTGTGAATTGTGAAAGAATAATTCAAACTTGAAAGAGAGAGTTGGATAGAATTGAAGAACATTGTGAGAGAGACTTGGTGAGTAAGAGCAGAAATTGGGGAGCCAATGTTGATTCAGTGCTTCAGCATTGATTCAGCTGAAGGGAATGTTGATTCATTGTTTGCATCTTTTGTTGGTACCAGTGATCTTCATGCTACAAATTGTTCAAATTTGGGTGAATATACTCATTCTCGTGATCTCTCATTGTACTTTGTATCTTTGTTGAACAGTTGATACATAATAGAAGAATAATCTGGTTGGGTTTTCCCCTTATCGGTTTTGCCCTGTTCATTGGACCTAAATTCTTTGTGTCTTATTTTGTTCTTGGATATCTTCTATTGTGCATTTGGTTTATGTTCTATCTACAATTTCTTAACTAATATTGCAGCAAAAAGAAGTTTTTATAATAAGTAATTGTTTCATCATATATCATAATTTCAACATTATGCATGTCTTCCTTCCTTTTAGCAGATGAAGTCTCTAAATATTTGTTTTCTTATTTTTGTAGCTACAAACATGCATGTAAATCACCAGTCGATATGGCATATGTATTTTGTGAATCTCCATTTTTTTTACCAACAAACTGGTTAAGTGAGGCTTGTAAAACCTCATTATTATTTATCTGTCCTACTGGTCTGGTTTCCCCACGGACACACCAATAAGGTAGAAATCACTCCTTTGTAATAACTCTTTTGATTAATGATATGTAGAGCTTTAAACAAAAAAAATAACAAAATTATTATATTACAATTAGTTATATAGCATATTCCTTGTAAAAAGTCACATGTTCACATTCATAAGGGGTATATCATGTACACGCATGTAGAATTCACAGTTGAATTCCTACTCGTAGTGGGTCCTTTGTCCTACAAACAAAGGAGTCTCAGACAACAATTTGGTGTCTGTTTGGATGAAACCTTAAAAATATATTTTGTTTTATTATCATTATCATCATCATCATCATCATATAATATAACTTAATGGAGTCACAAATATTTTATATGATTAATTATTTCAAAAAATGATATATAATAATTAATTCTATAATAGAGTAGTCTAATTAATAGATGTTTTTGCTTTTTTTACAGTTAATTTTGCCCAAAATTTGATAAATATATTTTAGAATCATAAGTTTGAGATGTAGAACCTACTAAATCTAAATGCCCCAAGGTTTTCTAGGTTTATGAATCCAGTTAAATATTCAAAACACATTTTTAGTGACAAGAAATCACATTCTTTCCCCAAATTATATTACAAAATTTTAAGAAAATGACCAAAACATCTACTAATTAAACTATACCTTATATAATACAAAAAAAAAAGCTAAATATTTTATATATAATATAATGTTTTATTCTATAATATACTTGAAATACAAAATCATCTCTATCTTTCCTTTATCTGACATTTATCGCGCCTCTGATGCAAGGTCCTTCATCAAGGAGAAATCATCTTAGGTTTGATGATCTCCCTAATGATGGGCCTTAAGTCGGAGGCAGAAAAAACATGAGATTAAGAAGGTATACATGGTTTCTCCATTCCTCATAATTTATCTACATGGTTTCTCCATTCCTCGTAATTTATCTACATGGTTTGTCCAAAAATGAAACATAGGCAGATTTTGGACTATGAACAAATTTCGTTTAAGTGCATATATTGCCATGAGTATGGCCACTTCACTTTGGATTGCTCGAATAATCCTCCAACCTCTAGTTATGAACAACCATAGTTTATTGAAGAGAAATGGAAAACCCAAAATAGGAAATGGAATAAAGGTTCACCAACGGGAGTCAAATCTTCAGCAATAAATGACAAAAATAAGGCCACAACATCATCAAACCCATTTAATGTGTTTGACAAGGAGAAAGAAACAAAGGAAAAAAAATAAGTCTAGGGAGAAGCCTCAGAGAAAGAGCACACTGAGGACGAAGATGAAGAAGTGGAGGAAGGAGAGATGAAGGAAAAAGCTCCCCCAAGGAATGATCCAGTAGCTTCGACACCTGGAAAGGAAGTATCGCCTGACCCAAAGACTCCCCTTCAGTCTCAAAGCCCATTAAACATGGAAAAAGAGATAGAAGGGGTAGTCACAAGGAACATGGCCCAGAGCCTTGTTTAGGCCGATGAAGGAAGTGACCAAGAAACCGAGAGCTCTCGAAAGAAGGGGAGACCAAAAAACCAAACCCTAAGGGAGAAGGAAGAAAAACAAAATAAAAAATTGGGAAGTTAGCCCATAATATGGGAGATATTAAAAAATAAAGGGACCAAAAACAAATTTGGAAAGGATGGTGGGTCGTCACAAACCCCCACTTTACACTGATAATTTTGTCTTGGAATATTAGGGGTTTGGGGAGCCCTACAAAAACCCTGACAACGAAAGGTTTTGGTAAAACATGAATCCCCTTGGATTCTATTTATGCAAGAGACAAAAATGGAGTAACAAGAGGTCTGTAAGTTAGCTGAAAATTTATGGAGGGATAGTTTGGGAGTTGCTCAAAAGTGCAAGGTGCTTAAGGAGGATTCTGTATCTTTTGGTCATCCTCCCACATCTATCCGGTGGATAGTGAAATGAAACAATATTGGATCATGGAAATACTAAAAGATAAGGAAAATGGTGAATTTATTTCGGTCATAAATGTGTACTCTGTCATATTATATGGACAAAAGGCTGAGTTTTGGGAATCAATAGATGAGATAAGGACGAGAGGAAGATGGAAAATTTGCATAATAGGGGGTGACTTTAATACAATGCTTAGTGCCTTGGAGAAAAGAGGAGGATCCTTGGTATGGGATCCATTCAGGGATCACATGGAAGATATGATCTTAGAATGGGATATGATAGATATTCTCCTGAAGGTCGATAAATATACCTGGATGAACAAAAGAATGGGAGAGGCACATATTGCAGCGAGACTTGATAGGTTCTTGATTCACAGTGGTTGGATCCTTAAAGGACTTGATTGCACATCTATTATCATTCCAAATGGAATCTCATGTCATTGGTAAATATCTTTGAGGATAGACAAACATGTAAACTATGGACCGATACCATTTCGATTCAACCCAGCTTGGGTTCAAGAGGAAGGGGTGCATGACCTTATCAAAGAAGCATGGAAAATCTCAGCTCAGGGTTCCCCATCTTACATTTGTGAATCCAAAATCTGCAATGTCAAAAAATTTCTTAGAAAGTGGTTAAAGTATACATACAAACCCCTGGAGGAAAAAAGGAAATAACTACAGGTTTAATTGGAATTGTACTACAAGCTAACAGAGCAAATTCCCATAGTAGATCAGCACATAAAAAAATAAAGATATTTGACAAAGGAAACCTTCTCAGCAAGTATACAAGAGGAAGTTCTAGGGTGACTTAAATCAAGGAGTCTTTGGATTAAATATGGAGATCTGAATACTTCCTATTTTCATAAGTAAGCGAAAACAAGGGAAGCTAGGAATAAGGTAAAAGGGAGAGTTCCATAGGGAAAACAAAAAAATTTGGATTATGAAGAAATAAACCAAGAGGCATACCAACATTTTAGAAAGCTTTATACTGAAGAGTAGACTCCCATGAATCAGGTAAACATTTCCCTTAGTAGGCTTCCTTAAGCAATATCCCCCTCTACGAATCTAGACCTGATGAAACCAATTGTGGAGGATAAGATTCTCTCGAAAATTAGATCTCTCAACCTAGATAAAGCTCTAGGGTTGGATGGATTCCCTATTTGCTTCTATCAATCCTTTTGGCCCCTGATCAAATTTGACCTATTAAAAATGTTAAACTACTCTTGGAAATAGAAAAAGTTGGGAGGAGGCACAAACTCGACATTTTTGGCTCTTATTACAAAACAGTAGAATATGGTGAATTTCTCCAGGTTTCGGCCCATCTCCTTATGTAATGATTATTATAAAATCTTGAACAAAATGATTTCTAACAGATTGAAACCTCTCCTTCCCTCTCTAATCTTAGATAATCAAGGTGGGTTTATGCAACACAGGACATATTAGATAACATAATACTAGTGCAAGAAGCAGTCCATTCAAGAAAGGAGGTAGGACATGAAGGAATAGTTATCAAGATGGATATGGTGAATGCCTTTGACCTGGTAAATCATTCTTTTCTCTTCTTTGTTTTATCCAAGATGGTTTTTATCAAGATTTTATTCAATGGATAAAGGCCCATATTGGCAATCCTTGGATCGTCCCTTTAGTCAATGGTCTCCCTACCTCCTTCTTCTTGGAAACGAGAGGCTTGAGGAATGGACGCCCTCTTTCCTCTCTCCTATATATTATTATGGCTAAAATTTTTAACAGAAATCTCGAAGAGCACTTGCAAGGAATAAGAATAACCAAGAATTTCAAGGACATAAATCATTTGCAGTTTGCAAATGGCATATCGGTTTAAAGATGTCTTGGATCATTACCTGAGTCTGTATGGGGAATTGGTAAACAAGAATAAAATCCTAATCCTTGGATGGAACAGTTTTCAAAACACTTTAGCAGAAATATCTTGTATATTTGGTTTCCCTTTGGTCGAAAATTGGAGAAATTTTCCATATCTTGGTCTACTTATTTCTCTAGGTCCCTCATATGGTGAAGACTGGAAAGGGGTCCTTCAAAAATTCCATACAATAATTCATTATTGGGGAGCAAGGTGGTTCAATGTAGCAGGGAAAACAATCCTTATAAAGTTTGTCCTTTCTTCCCTCCCCATATATATTGGATCTGGATTGTTGGCTCCCAAAATCATAATGAACAATATCAATTGAATGATCAGAAAATTTTTATGGCAAGGAGGAAAATACAAGGGAAAAAGGTTTCCTTTAGTTAATTTAAATATAGTTAGAATCCCAAAAAAATGGGGAGGATTAGCGATCAAGGATCCAAAATATATGAATCTATCTTTGGGAGCAAATTTGGTTTGGTGATTATTGACAAAATCCAACGAATGGTGTGTTGAAGAATCTAGGGCAGTTAGAGTTGATTAGATTCATCTTAGCATGATAACTATTTGTGAGGTATTTTATCTTTAGCTTATTAGCACAATATTTTACTTGATATCATTAGGGTGTGGTTTTCTTACTTCATCAAATAGCTACCAAAACAAAGAGACAAGAACACAAGATGCTGGCATTCTGCCAGGGTCAAAACCTTTCCCTCTTGAAGAGGAAAACCCTCACAAAATTCTTCTTATAGAGATTCCAATTGATGAATAACAAGACCATGACCCTTGACCTATAATGCCGCTCCAAGATCAAGACACCAATCCTGTTCTTCGTCATTGTTGAGTTCATCATCACTCCGCCAATGAGATATTCCTTGTTGTTGTCATCACTGATGTGGTGAAGTAAAATTATAAGTGTGGACACGAACGAATTCCTCTAGCCCGATAATGGGTCTAGCCACAACATATATATTCTATGGAAGATTTACTTAGGTTATAATCAATCAAGAGGGCCTACCTCTTGGTCGCTTATCCTGCTTGATGATGTCCTTGATTGCTCACTCCAACAATCTCACTCTTCCTTCTTCAAGCTCCTGAAACAAGTAAACAACAACAGCACACAAACATAATAATAGACAGATTGCAATTCAACCTACTTAATGAGTCAAGAAGCATCAAGAAACGAATATGTAATATTACAAAACATGTAGGAAATCAATCAATAGTTGCATATATTAATATCAAAGAGAGATTACAACCATTCGTCTTGACGTCACAGTCTTCCTCTGACAAGACCAGGTTCTCGCACACTTCTGCTAGCACTTCATGATGGCTTCAAACAACAATAGTTTAAAGACTCTTCCCTTTAGGCTTCACTCCAAACTAACACACTTCTGCCTCACACAACTAGATGGCTGCAACTAGTAATAGCTTGCTTGTCTAGCATATTTACACTTAGCCAAAACTCTAACTCTGATTTTCACACTAGTCACTAGTTTGTGCTTGGGAAGAAGAGAGGTTTATATAGGAAATATGGATGGGAGATGGATCCTATTCTCATAGGATAAGGAATTATCCCTTGAGGTAGTTCCACCATTATAGGGGAAATGATCCCAAACTGTCATCCTCGACCCCATCCGGCCAAACCATTTACCAGACTTCTCTTATAGAGCTTCTAGAGATGGAAGCTTCAGCTCTAATTTAAAAAACTTCCCATAACAGTACTGACGTTACTGGAACATATCTCAGTCACAGCGATCAGCGTGGGGAATAGTGCTAATATCTACACATCGGTGTGGGGAAGACAAAGATCATTAGCGTCGGTCTTGTAAATTGGGACAAACCAAAGTTTCAGTAGAAATGGCGTAAAAGGGAATTGATCTGTTCATGAAGAGGGACATAATGGGAGTTTCTCCATGAAGGAAAATCATGTGGGGTTCATTGTAGAGGTCCTCCAGGATCAAGGAATGGGGAGTACATGGACAGTGACAAAATGTTGTGTAACAGATGCCCCCTAAAGCATGAAGTCCGAATCAGAGTGAGGGATGAAATGCTTTATAAATCAGTGCCAGGAATCAGTCTGTCATCGGAAAACCTGCAAGCAAGTATAGATACATATACATAAACTGAGATCTCTGTTAAGTGATACATGAATCGTGGCATGGATGTAGCCATCCAGAGAATGATCATGTAAATGGATCCAGGCATGGGTGCAGCCATCCGTCAAAGAGGAAATAAAACCAAGGTATGGTCGTAGCCATCTAATAATGAGAAGGATTGCATATGATAACTCATGGTCTGGTCGCAACCATCCATCTAAAAGAGACATGCATATCATCATAAACCATGTCACACCACTTCACAGCGTGGACTTTTGTGATCTAATTCCAGGGTCTTGCGTTCCAACACGACCCGATCAAAGTACAGATCCTAGCATGCGAATAGATGTGTTGACGTCGAACATGCTAAAAGGTCGCTTGATTATCAATCAATGATGTAAATTATTAACAAGTGCGAGAGAAACCACCAATAATGACAATGGCCCTCAATGTACTATCAACACAATTCATGGAATGTGAATACAGGAACTAAAGTCGAACACCCGTGAAATCACTCGATCGAAATCCAATGATGTGAACTTGTCGTCGAGTGTGAAGAACTTTCCATTAAGGCATGCAAGCTCTAAGGTACTGGAAGGGAGTCTCTCGATCAACTTCCTGGATAATGAGTTGATGTCAGCGGAAAGTGACCGTGTCGAAGGAGGGCGATGATGAATCCCACATCATCGACGCGAGACGAGAGGATGCAAAATGATTTTGGATGATATAGAGAAACAAAGGTAAGTGTAACTACAGAAGGACAACTCTTGAACATATCGGCAACACAACTGGAAGTTTGGCAAATCTTGGATCCATGGGATCGGTGGTCATAATGACATAGCAAAGATCATATGGAAGGCAAAAATGAATGGCCCAAACCCAGGAAGTTCAACGATGTAAAGGAGGATTTCCCAACCTGACACGAAGTGTCATGTTCAAGAGTGAGTTGCTGACACGACTTGATAGATTTCCAATTTTTCCCCCACCATTTTTGGCGAGTACCCCAATTATTTTTTATCACAAGCTTGAAGGGGATATCATGTTCTTGCACTGTAAGTTCATCCTTTGGACGAATCTGACCTAGTAAGCTTAATGAGCCCTAGGAAGGAGAAGCTCATGTTCGTCATGGTGACATATCCAATGCCGTTTAATATTTTAATGAGTCCGACAAAGGTGTAACTCAGTATCTTTTTCATGTTTAGAGAGTTTGAAAAAGACACATAAAAGAAAACTCCACATGGTCCCTTTTTGTAAATTTGTGTCTCTCGAGCTCGAAAAGGTAGAAAACAATACTTGAGAGAACCGCTTGACCATTTCAGTCAAGGAGTACCTTTTTCGTAAATAGCGCCTCCCGGCCTAAAAAAGGGGTAAATTTATACTGGGTGCACAATGTTTCGCATCCATTAATGAGTTTGAAACGACAAGGGCTCGGCCATATTTTCATTTGTAAAGGGTCGGAAAAGAGTTGAAAGCAGAACCCCCATTTTATTCTTTTTTACAAGTCAAAAGGGAAAAATACTCGGCAATCTTTTCATTTTTTACGAGTCAGAAAACAGCTTAAAGGTGACTCGTCCTGGAGGAACGAGTGGTATAAAGGGTAGCAATTGGTCCCGACAATGCAGGAACTGCTCAAAACACATAATGGTCAAGAGGCTAGCTAACAAAAACCACTCATCGCTACGATCCCTCAAGAAAGGAAAAACAACCAAGTGAAAGCATATGATTGGCCAAAGAGATGGTGGCGATGGAATAAAACAACCAAGGCTCATCTAGCAGAAATCAGCTGATAAAACGACAATTACGAGATGAAATTTGGGCATGGATTCATTTTTACACAAGCTTGAACCATGGAGAACTTTGCTTGGATTCAGTTTCATGTTTACACAAGCTTGAAATGAAAAACTATGCTTGCTTATAGAATTTCTTTTGTGTATGTAGATGTTGGACCAGAGCGGCGAGTTGGGATGTCCCCGATAGCAAGGCGCTATCCTCATCCTATTGATTTTGTCGCCCCTTATCAGGAAGGGAGCGATAACAAGGAGAATATTGCGAGGAACCTCGAGGGGTTGACTCATGGTATCCTTGAGTATGCTCGGATAGGAGACATGCCTCGGCGGTACCAAAGGCACACAGTGGGAGTCTCAGATCGGATCCACCAATTTCTGAGTCGCGTAGTACGAGCTATCTCATGCTATCATGACCACCATGCTGAGTAATTCCTAGGTCCAGTACTTACATATTTTTTGAAGCCTGCATGCCACGGATGTACAGGGCCTGCGAGCCGCCAATGTTATTATGGACATACATATTATTTTTTGGGGTTTTGATGTCTCAAACATTCTCACACACACACACATATATATGTTATATTTTCCTATCTACTATGGTACAAATGGTTTGCCTTATCTTTTACATGTTTCGCAAATGTCTATCCAACATGTAATTAGCTAATGCATTTGTTAAAGTATTCATGCGTCTAGGAATATGATGATATGTAATATAATCAAAACGTCTTTCCAACAGACAGATACAGAGATACATTTGTAATATTTGAGGGTTCCTGACGGAATATTTTCCGTTGAGTTAAAGGACGACAAGCTGTGAATCTAGGTTGACAACCAATTCTCTGATGCCCATAGCGATGGCTTCTGATAACAGTTCAATGACCACATTCTATTCAACAATGTTGTTGGTTGTACAACCTAGGCAGATACCTTGAATGTCAATAAACTCACAGTTAGGGTTGTAGATAGCCCATGCTACGGATGATAGGTTTTGGGTACTTCGGCAAGTACCATCAGCGAAACCAAACCTGAGGAAATGTAGACATCTGCAAGCAAGAAAAGCATAGTAAATAGGAGGGTTGTTTGAAACTTTCGCACAAAACCACGCTGTACAGAAATGAATCACACACTAATGTACATAAGTAACCATGGAATATGACCTAAGCATAGTACTTTTTGAGGTAAAGCCCGTTTCAAGGCTTATCGAGAGGATTTCCTCCATAATCAATAAGTTCATAGGCTCCTTTCTACAAAACACATTTTACAATATAGGGACCGTGCCACATAGGTTAGAACTTGCCTGCCCCCAACTTATCAATAGCTTGGTCGTATAATAGGACCAAATCACCCTCAGAGAAAGCACGAGGGGAGACCGATTGGTCGAAATGGGATTTGACTTGTTTCTTTTGTGCTTCGATGACCAAGGTAGTGAGACGACGAGTCTTGTCCAGCTGTTCTAAATATAAGAGGCGTTCCTCTTGAGGTGATGTTTCAGGGAGGAGTTCAACAGCTAACTTAAGTGAAGGAATCTCACATTCGATTGGCAATGTTGCTTCCAGACCATAGACCAACTAGAATGGTGTGAAACCAGTGGCATCTTTGGTTGAAGTTCAGTAGGCCCACAGAGCTGAAAAAAGCATGAGATGCCAATTTGAATTGTGCATCCTGTTAGCCTCCTGCTCATAGTAGGTATTCACCTTTCGTGATCGACATATATACAAGCCAAATATGTCATGCTTTGCTTACAGCAATGTTCCATATTTGAAATTTTCTACTGTGGCAAAAAGGGCACAAAAACCTCAGGCACAAAAGTCATTGCATGTATTCTTGAGGACCATGGACCAGGCACTATTTAACATTTCTCAAGCATGTCCTCTTACATCGCCTCAAAGACACCACTGTGCACCATCACAAAGTCAAAACAGGGACTCCTTATAGCAAATTGGGAAAGCTACAGAGAGACAGAGATTCGCAATCCAAACATGTTGTTCCAAAACCACCAGCTGTTATGAAAAACCCTGCAGGTATTAATGATGAGCTTACAAAATCGTTTGAATTAGGGAACAAGAGCTTAATCACCAATGAGGTTGCAGCAACTCCAGAAACAATGGATTCTTTGAGTCAACCTCCCGTAGACGTTAGAGTAGTCAATAATGTTAAGAGGGGGAGTAGCCAAATAAATACTGAAAGCCCAGATTTTACAGACAGTTATATGGCATGGTTAGCTGGAGGTTTGCAACACGCAGAAAATGGAAGTTCTGGAATAGGACTAGATATAAGCAAGGGTCGTGAATTTGGGACCTCTTCTGTACAAGGTTCTCATTTGCATGGATACAGCCCCAACTTTTCACATGCGGGTTTGGAATCTAGTTTTGACAGTCCTTCCGTTTCCCATCTGGGCTTAGGATCTCCTTTTGAACATAATCATGGTAAAGAAATTGATCACTCAAATGTATATGTGGGATATCTGCCTCCTACCATGGAAGAGGAACAATTGATTAAGCTATTCTCTCCTTTTGGTAGAATAGTTGAAGCCAAAGTCATCAGGGACGATGTGAAAGGTTCGAGCAAAGGTTATGGTTTTGTGAAATTTTATAACATCCATTGTGCTGCCAAAGCTATTGCACATATGAATGGCTACAGGTTGGAAGACAAGACTATAGCTGTAAGGGTGGCAGGATGGCCTCCTGGCTCTAAGATGGGACCTGCAGAAGATCTTTACACTTTTGATAAGAAACAACCACCAAAATTACCTGTCCACTCTGGTGATTATGCACAGATATCATGGAATTCTTCAACTAGGCCTGTATCTTTATCTCCTTATAATATTTATTCTAATAACAATGGTTCTGGCATGCCATACCATAGTGTCAATCCTTTGCAAGGAGGTACTTTCAACAGTCTGCCAGCTACTTCATATCGTACACATGATATATATGAGATGCCACTCCGTTTGGCAGAATCATCTAGTGGCATGCATGGGCTTCCTAGATCTCAACCAATACTAGGCAATGTCAGTGATTCCTCGATGTCAAAATTAAATGTCCATTCAGCTGATGCCATGAGCCATTTTTCTCCAAACAAATCCAGGATTTCTACATATCAGCACTATGCACCTCCATCAGTTCCTTCGGGCAGCGCATATTCTGAGTTATCATCACAAGCTTCATTAATGAGAGGTTTGGGTACCACTCCACGACCTTCTAACGTTTTTCCTTCTGGATATGTGAAGAAAGCTATGGAATTGGAATACGAAAGATTTTTATCTGAAACAGGGCCATGACATGAGAACATTTCAGGGATATATAATATTTCATTCTAAAACTAAAAGTTGAGCATCTATATCAAGCTGTGATTTAGTTCAACCACGATACACACTTCGTACTATTGGAAATAATTTTACAAAGTTGCTTTGGATAACATTGAATTTGTGTTTCTGGAATTACAACATTAAGTGTCTTGGCACTTAGCTGTCCATTGCCATTTCATTCCCTTTTTATTCTTTCTCTTCTTGAAGATGAATATCCATGCTACTTATGAATAATAGGTTGATCCTGTTTTGTAACCTGAGAAAATTGGGCATTTTCTCGAGAAGTTCTTCAGAGGAGAATCGTACAAGTATGAAAGCTGCTGATGATTATGCTCATGAAGAGCTGCAAGTGCCTAACAAGGATGGCTCTATTTCAGAACAGTTTGGAGGAGCTAAACAATTGGGGATTAAAAGCAAAGGAAAGCCTCTTTATAATGGGGAAATCTGAACCGAAAGCTGAGCTCAAGTCACAGGACAAAAATAAATCTAAAAGCAAATCTAAGGATGTGGTTGTTAAACTAGCTAAATTGGTACGCATGGCTAACTTATGTGTTATTTCTGGCCATTCGGTTAATGGAGTTGCTGAAATCCACAGTGAAATTGTGCACAACATAATGCTAACAAAGGGATCAACTTGTCAACCTAATTAAGTCTCTGAGCCAAGCCAAAACTTCTTCAGTTCATCAGCTGCGTATTCTGGGTTCTAACACTGGTGTTGAACACATTTCGGGGAACGTCTTACTGGACTGCGCCAGAATTGAAGGAACGACAGGCGTATGGTCCTTAAGTTGATATATGGTCCTTTGGAATAACGGCACTGGAGTTGTCTCACGGGCATGCTCCATTTACAAAGTATTCTCCTATGAAGGTTTTGAAGGTGCTGGTTTGATGGGGTTGCCATCATTGTCTGATTCTCTGGCAACCGTTAATTCTGCTAGAGCAGAGGCTACTGAGGAAGGCAAAGATCATATTATGCAAACTCAGTCAGAATCTTTGGCAGTTTCTTTGCAACTCCAACCTTTAAATGTGCTCAACGGACATGCTGATGCATTTGAGGGTGACATCAGTTCTTTTACTACACCTAATAAGGAGAGTATTGAGGAACACAGTCTAAAAGGATGACACTTTGAAAGTCCTGGATCATGAAGGGGCGTTTCAAAATTATGCACGGGGATATGGTTCCAGGGGAGACTTTGCCTAAGCCAATGACTATTCCTTTGTCATCCTCAAGTTCTTCGACAAGTGTTGCAGTGTCTTCAGTACTTCCATTCATGCAAGCTACAAGAAGAATGGCGGGCAGCAAAAAGGGCCAACAAAATGAAGCTTGTCTCATATATTCGAGAAAACATGATATATAATCAGTCTAGATGCCATGTTTGACGTACAGGTTAAACGTATCCATGAGTACAAGCGTCAAATCTTAAATATTTTGGGAGTTGTATATCGATACAAGAAGATGAAGGAAATGACTCCAGAGGAAAGGAGAGCAAGGTTTGTCCCTCGTGTATGCATATTTGGAGGCAAAGCGTTTGCAACATATGTGCAGGAAAAAAGGATAGTGAAACTGATAACAGATGTTGAAGTTACAATCAATCACAACTCAGAGATAGGAGACTTGCTAAAAGGTTGTATTTATACCGGATTATAATGTAGATAAGGTTAAAGGATTTCATATAAATACAACAAGAAAATCCCAGGGTTTTAGAAACCAAGACGATATTACAGGCCAGTCTACTATTGAAAACCAGAAGGACAACAAGCCTCTGACATCATTTGTGATTTGCTTGTTCATGAAGTATCGAACTGCTTTATTATTGGATAAACACGATGTTAAGTCCTTGTATAATTAGGGACTTGCACTCTGTTTTCGTGCTCGGCTGACTGAAGAGGGGGGAGAGGAAGTAGTTAAAGATGCAGACAAGATATACTTGGCAGCAATTGACAAATTTGAAGCTATGACGGGGATTAGCCAGGTTTATGCACCACATGCATTGCTGAATTGGGGCTTGGCTTTGCGTAATCGATCTCGTATGCGCCCGATGCAAAGTAAGGAAAGAACCAAACTTTTACAGAATGCTAATTCAACTGTGGTAGCTTCAGCAATAATGATATGGAACAAGACTCCTTGAACAGAGATAAGATGAAAAGCAGAGTGGGTTGGTGCTACAGCACATGGGCTTTTTAATTTTCCACCTGGTGTGCGTGAGGCTAGAATGCAAGCGGCCAGTTCTGTGGTGTAGTCGAGATGATCGGATCCGATAAAAATGAAAGCGTTTGGTGAATTTCAACAAGTCCCCTCAGCACCGCCTGAACCTCAGCAGCCTAAATCCTTCTGGATGTGAGAGGCAACTCATCAAGCTGAAGGGACAGCCACCGCCACAATCTAAAAAGGCAAAAATTATTTGTTAAATCTATGGAACCGCCTAAAGGATTCCTGGGCAGTTATTACAGAGTTATGGCCAACTAGCCAGCACATCAAAAGAAATGACCCATACTTAAACTCCATTTTGATACCGCTGCCTCCAGCGCCGCTTAGATAGATATTTTCTTGCATTTATTTCAGTACAGATTAGGATAGAAGCTGTGACTCCATCAGATCGATCTGAGATCTGCTTGTAATAGATATTTTTCCTATTTAAACAACGTTGTTCGTTGTTCAAAGGGTGAGAGGTGTTTGATCGATAAACTCATTTGAGGTTTGCTGTGTTCGCTCCAAGAAATTCAATGAACAAAGCTTGCTGGAACATGTGTGTTTGGACTGTTTAAATGTGTATTTGATGGCTGAAGAACAAGATTGTAGAATTCTCGTGTTTCCTCATGGACTAATAAGTTTTCTCATCTCTTTCTACAATTGCTATGTTTTCTATATCGTATTTGTGTCATGGTCTAAACTTGCAGGAAGAAAGAATAGTTCAGATCTCACTTAGCTGTGCTCTGCCCTCAATTCCTGCTTTTTCTCAATGTTTTCTTTCTAAACTAGCCTATAATATGAATTCCTCTTAGGCTCATATTTGCACTAGTTTCCTCCGTATATGAATGTTGTTGTAGGAATTTCTTAATTGCTCCTATAGGATATTCATTCACGTTCCCTCTGTTAGCACGAATGAAAATTAATTAGCTGTCTTTCATTCCTCGCATCCGTTTCATCCTCATTCAAAACTGATATTATTCCTTGTGCAGCTATCCTGCTCTGTGGTCTCTTCTTTGCCAAAGAAAACACATTCTTCAGTCCACATCCTTAACTCCATGCCCAATGTTCTAAACCTTTTGCGCTTTGCATGCCAAACACTGCCTGAATTGATCATTCATCCCGCCAAACTCAAACAAAAAACCATGTGCATAATAACTAGCCTGAAATCATTTCCTAAACAAAGCTAAAACCTGAAGAGAGAGCCCTCTCTGACTGCTGGTAGGCTAGGACCGGCAGTCCAAAGCTTGGTCTGTGGTTACCTCGGCCGTATCCCTTAAGGAGCAGGGGACAACCTGAGTGATAACACATCCCAATAGTACATTGAAGCATGGTGACCAAGACTTTGTTCACAGCTTCAACTTGGCTGTTGGCCTGAGGGTAATATGGGGTTGAGCCATCATGGCACAAGCCCAATACAGGTGTCAGTTCTACCATCATGTAATCTCTGGAATGGGAGCCATGATCTGTGACAATGGCTTGGGGTATGCTGAACCTAGAAATAACATGGTGAAAAAGGAATTGAGTCGTTGGCTTACCATATGCCAAATATGTAGTGTAGAAATTTTGAATAATATGACACGTATTCACAGATATTATCCTAATTATACACTATTTTCGGAATCATGCATAATACATAACCTCCTCTACGTTGATCATCAATTTTGCAGTATTAAGAAACAATCACATGCGCACATTGAAGCATCAATCAC